>UESW01003974.1:1976543-1987188 GCA_900491605.1 Calamus simplicifolius | reverse complement strand
GATTCTTCCAGGAGGGAAGCTGACAAGAACACCAGTAAGAAACCACCGCCTGCTGATCATGCCGGAGCACAACCCCGGAAGCCTGAGCCTCCTCACCGCCCAGATCGCCGACCACAGATGCTTATTTCTAAGGAGCAATTCACTCCCCTCATGGCTCCTATATCTCACATTCTACTAGAGATCGAGAAGGAACCTTATTTCAAACGTCCAGCTCCCTTGAAATCTGGGACCCCTCGCAACAAGGAGTTTTACTACCAGTACCACCGAGACTATGGTCACGACACTGAGGACTGCCGCCATCTGAAGAACGCCATTAAGGAGCTGGTTCAGCAGGGTCACTTGGGAAAATTCGTTCAAAGGGGAAACCTTCCCACTTCAGGCCCATCGATGCCTCCGACACTTCCGACCGGCGTGGACAATGCTCCAACGGAGAAGACCATAGCTATGATTTCCTGGGGAGCAGGTGGCGGTTCAAAAAGGCAGCGAGAGGGAATAGATTCTGTAATTCCTTTCTTTGGAAAGGATTTAGATGGGGTAGTTAATAAGCATGACGACAGCGTCGTTGTGTCCATGACTATAGCCAAACATCCTGTAAAAAGAATTTTAGTTGATAGTGGTAGTTCGGTGGATATTTTGAGCTACGAGGCTTTTGTTTGGATGAATCTGTCGAAGTCTTCCCTCCGACCTGTCGCCGCGCCTCTAATGGGCTTCACTGGAGACTCGGTGAGCGTTGAGGGAGAGATCGCTCTCCCAGTCACGGCTGGAACCCCTCCATGTCAGAGCACCGTGGTTATAAATTTCCTGATGGTCCGGGTCCCGCTGGCTTATAACGCTATATTGGGGAGACCAGGATTGAATTTGCTAGATGCCATGATCTCCACTAAGAGATTATTGGTAAGGTTCCCCACCGATGAAGGAGTCGGAAAGATGAAAGGGGAGCAAAGCCCGCCACCGCTTTGCTATCATTTGTCTCCCAGCCCACTGGAAACGGCGTCGGCAATGGCCTCCGAGCCGCTCGATCCCCGGGAGCTGGGAAAGAGGGGAGAGCCAACCGAACACCTCCTGACCCTCCCCTTGGGAGATGACCCGGCAAGGACTGTCCAGGTGGGGGCGTTGCTTCAGAAGAGGCACGTGATCAACTTCTCACTTTCTGCGTACCAACACCGACGTCTTTGCATGGTCATCCTCAGACATGCCAAGCGTCATCGAGGAAGTGATCACCCATCGGCTCAACCTCAGGCCAGAGTGTCGGCCGGTCCAACAGAAGAAAAGAAACTTCGCTCTGGATAGATAGAAAGCTATCGACGAGGAAGTTCGCAAGTTAATGGCTACAGGCCATATTCGGGAGGTTCATTACCCGAATGGTTGGCCAACGTGGTAATGGTCCGTAAGACCAATGGGAGCTGGAGAATGTGTGTGGATTTCACCGATCTCAACAAAGCATGCCCTAAGGATAGCTTTCCCTTGCCCTAGATCGATCAACTGGTGGATGCTACATTCAGTCATGAGGTCCTTAGCTTCATGGATGCTTTCTCTGGGTACAACCAGATCAGGATGAATCCGGCGGATGAAGAAGCTACCTCCTTCATAACTGAGAAGGGGCTGTACTGCTACAGGATAATGCCCTTTGGGCTAAAGAACGCGGGAGCCACCTACCAAAGGCTGATGAACAAAGTCTTCGAAGGCCAGATAGGATGCAACATGGAAGTGTACGTGGATGACATGTTGACAAAGAGCGTCCACGCCACCGACCATATCGCGGACTTAACAGAGACCTTTGACAGCCTTCGTCAGTACTAGATGAAGCTGAACCCACGCAAGTGTGCATTTGGGGTGACAGCCGAAAAGTTCTTGGGTTTCATGGTAACCCGGCGGGGGATCGAGGCAAACCCAGACAAAGTTCAAGCCATCTTGGACATGAGGCCTCCCACCAACAAGAAGGAAATACAGCGCCTGACGGGAAGGGTGGCCGCCTTAAGTCGCTTCCTATCCAAGTCCGCTGAAAGGTGCCTACCTTTCTTCAAGGCGCTCCGCAAGGTCAATGAATTTGAATGGATGAAAGAATGTCAAGAGGCGTTCGAGGGGTTGAAGGAATTCTTATCTACCCCGCCGCTACTAACCAAGCCAACAGGTGGAGAAGAACTCCTTCTATACCTCACGGCCTCTCCTGAAGCCGTTAGTTCCGTGCTGGTCCGCGTGGACACCAATGGCACGCAAAAGCCAGTATACTATACAAGCAAGATGCTCCACGACGTAGAGACCAGGTACTCAAAGATGGAGAAGATTGTCTTCGCATTGATCGTGTCTACCCAGCATCTGCGGCCATACTTCCAAGCCCACCCGATCGCGGTGATCACAGATCAACCTCTGAAAATAGTTCTCGCTCACCCGGATACTTCTGGCCGACTGGCAAAATGGGCGCTTAAGTTGGGGGAATTCGATCTGTCTTTTCGCCCCCGATCGGCCATGAAGTCTCAAGTCTTGCGGATTTTTGGTCGAATGCACTTGGGGAGAGGAACAACCTGAAGAACCTTTTACAAACCCCCAGCCTCTTGGAACCAGTGATGATGAATGGGTCCTTCATGTAGATGGGGCGTCGAATTCTCAAGGGAGCGGAGCAGGCCTCATCTTGGCCAACTCGGATGGAGTTGTAACCAAGTGCGCACTCTGCTTCCTCTTTCCAGCCACTAATAATCAGGCAGAATATGAGGCTCTGCTATCTGGGATGAGATTAGCTCAAGAGCTTGGGGTGAAACGCCTTAGGGTGTTCACCGACTCCCAACTGGTCGCTAGCCAAATCGCAGGGGAATATGAAGCAAGGGATCCCATCATGTCCCGCTACTTAAGTATGGTGCAATCGCTAGCTTCTCCCTTAGCTTACTTTAGCGTCAGCTACATCCCTCAACAGGAGAATGCTAGAGCCGACGCTTTATCCCATCTTGCCATCTCAGCTGATGGGATGCTGGAAAGAGCTTATGTAGAGCACTTGGAAGCTCCGAGTATTGACGCATCAAGAGAAACTCTACCAGTTGCACAGGAGCCTTCCTGGATGGATGCCTATGTCCAGTACTTTACCGAGGGTACTCTCCCAGAAGACCCTACTGAAGCCAGGAAACTTAAAAGATGGGCCCCAAAATTTTTCATAATGGAGGGAAAGCTCTATCGGAGGTCGTTCTCATACCAGTTCTCAGGTGTGTCGGTCCCACAGAAGCTAATTATATCCTGCGAGAGATACATGAAGGTATATATGGAAGCCATCTGGAGGGCAGAGCTCTTGCATACAAAGCCCTACGGCAGGGGTATTACTAGCTGACAATGAAGGAGGACGCATCCGAGCTTGTTAAGAGGTGTGACAGCTGCTAGCGCTATGCCAACATTCAACATTAACCGGCGTCCCAGCTGACCCCCCTGGCCGTGCCCTGGCCCTTCGCACAGTGGGGCATGGACATCCTGGGACCATTCCCTCCAGCCTCCGGACAACACAAGTTCTTAGTGGTGGCGGTTGACCATTTCACCAAGTGGATCGAGGCGGAGGCTCTCGCTAAGATCATGGAGGGCAAAATAAGGTCTTTCTTTTGGAAGTCTGTGGTGTGCCGGTTCGGGCTACCGCACACCCTCGTTACCGACAACGGCCGATAGTTTGACAACACGACCTTTCGAGAATTCTACGTTGGCTTGGGCATCCATCATTGATTTACTTCCGTAGGGCACCCCCAGACCAACGGCGCAGCCGAGGTGACCAATCGCATCATCCTCCAAGGGCTCAGGCTCGGCTAGATGGCTGCAAAGGGCGCTGGGTGGAGGAACTCCCCAGTGTACTGTGGGCCTACCACACGACGCCGCGAGCCCCTACTGGGGAAACTCCTTTCAGCCTGGTCTTTGGGACCGAAGCAGTCATTCCGGTGGAGATAGGAGTTCCCAGTCCCCGGACAGAATTATACCACGAAGAGAGCAACTCAAACCAGCTGCGAGCCAACCTAGATTTAGTGGAAGAATTGCGAGACCAAGAACAGCTTCGCATGGCGGCTTTCCGTCAGCGAGCGGCCAAATACTACAATGCTCGAGTACGATCCAAGACGTTCCACTCCAGAGATCTCATTCTGCGAAGAGCTGAAGTATCAAAGCCAACAGAGGGGGGCAAGCTAGCACCGAAATGGGAAGGACCATACCGTGTCAAGGAGGTACTTCACCACGGGGCATACAAAGTTGAAGAACTAGACGGGAAACCGCTTCCTCGCACCTAGAATGCCGACAATTTACGCGGTATTATCAATAAGATGCTATCTTCATTAATTTGAATATACTTGACAGATTGCTGTTCGAAATGTTCGTATTATTTTTGAGTGAGGATGCTCGCCAATAAAGACTGGCTCCACGTCGGTACTAAAGACCGTCTCTCTGCATCGGCACTAAAGACCGGCTCCGTGTCGGCACTAAAGACTAGCTCTGCGTCGGCACCAAAGACCGGCTCTATATCGGCACCAAAGACTGGCTCTGCGTCGGCACCAAAGGTCGGCTCTGCATTGGCACCAAAGGCCGGCCCCATGTCGGCACCAAAGGCTGGCCCCGCATCGGCACCAAAGACCGGCTCCGCATCGGCACCAAAGACCGGCCCCGTGTCGGTACCAAAGACCGGCTCCACTTCGACACCAAAGACTAGCTCCGTGTTGGCACCAAAGATCGGCTCCGCGTCGGCACCAAAGACCGGCTCCACGTCGGCACCAAAGACCGGCTCCACGTCGGCACCAAAGACCGGCTCTGTGTCGGCACCAAAGATTGGCTCTCCGCGTTGGCACTAAAGACCGGCTCTGCATCGGCACCAAAGACCGGCTCCACGTTGGTAATTAGGACCGGCGCCTCGCATCGGGACCAAAGACCGGCTCCATGCGTCGGTAATTAGGGACAACGTTTCGGCACACAATCCCATTTTGCGCGATATATCTAACGAGGCAGTAAGCATTCCATGGCTTCGCGCCTGCACGAGCAGTGTCTTGTACTACCTACTATTCTCGACTGTCGTCTCTACGACCAAAATTGGTCCCACATCGGTTTCCTAATAGGAGTCGTGTTTTTCAGCCATTGGTTGGTGATTCGCGACAACTCACACAGCTAAAGCTGATTATGATCGAAGGCACGTGATGAGAGTTAAAATATTCATTGATGGCTAAAAGTTTACAAAATTGCTGATCTGAGTCGGGCTTGGATCAATACAACAAAAAAAAACTACTAAGGGTCATTTGGGGCCGGGTCATCATCTTCAGGGACGTCATCTGGCTGCAGTCCTTCAATATCCTTGAGGTCGTAGAGTTCTTGGATTTTTTCCTTGCAGTCTTGGAAGCTGGCATCGTAAGCAAACGCCGTCGATTCGGCTAATTCCTTATCAAAGGCTTTGGACTTCCTGAAATTCTCTATGGCCTCTACAGCTCTTTCTTCGCCTCGAGGGCTTTCTGCTCGGCCTCGATGGCCTCCCTCTTGGCCTCAGTCATCGCTGCCTCCAAGTCGGCAATCTTGGCGTCGGACTGGCGGGCGACCTCTTTGGCTGCATCTATTTCAATGGAGGCGGAATCCAATTGGGCCTTCAAAACGCACATTTCCGATTCCACCACCTCCAGCCTCTCCTCGGCCATCCTTTGCTTCTCCTCGGCCGCTTGAGCATTATCCAGCTCATTGGCTGCACGATGCTGGGCAACTTCCAGCGCGTACTTTGCCTTCTCAGCTCTCAGCCGGATGGCTTCGACCTTTCTCTTTAAGGTGGCCCGGGTATCCTCCAAGGCCATCTCTGTCTTTTCTGCCATGGTCTGGAGTGATAGCATCTCCTCCCGCAATTGGTCGAGAGCAGCATCACTCAGGGTCCAAAGTTCCCTCATGGCAATCAGAGAGTTCAGTGCCTGAATGGAACGTCAATGTTAAAAAGCAAAATAAAACAAACAAACCAAAGAGAAAAAATGATAAGGGGGCAAAAGCTCACCCAAAGATGTGCCACAGATGCCTCGCGAAAGAAGGTGGCCCTCCCTTGTTGCTGGAGAAACTCTTGCACCTCTACCACAGATGCTTCATCTAAAGCCCGCTCGGCCCAGCGGCTATGGTTCGCCAAGAGCGATTGGAAGGAAGGGTCGATGCCCCTCCTTTCCCTTGGCACGGGGGCCACGGAGGAGGATTTGCCCCTCTGCGACTCTGCTGTCTCCATGGCTTCAGGCGGAGGTGACGGCGCTTTTGCGACCTGTTCTGGATCGAGCAGGATAACGGGAGGAGCGGGAACTAAAGGTGATCTTCTTTCTCCTATTTGGCTCCGCCCGACTTCCTCGCCGGCCTCAGCCCTTACTATGTCTTTTTTGGTAGGCTCGTTGACTTGGGCTCTGGCCGCCTCGCACACGTGCAGGGATTCTACAACTTTGGCCCTTTTAGCATCGGCCTCCCCAGCGTCAGCCCTTCTAGTGTCGGCCTTCTTCAAAACCTTAGCGCGCAGGGGCTTCACAACTCTAGCCCCTCCAGCGTTGGCCCTCCCGTGTCGGCCCTTCTTGGGATTTTGGCAACGGCCCTCCTTTCAGCAAGGGAATCATTCCCCGTGGCCTTCCTCTTCTTAGTGGCCGCCTGCTTGAGCTCGTGAAGCGATGGCGTCATCCCTATAAAGGCGGGAGATGAATTAAAAAAAAAGAGAGAAAAAAGAAGGTGAAAAATCAAATGCTCACCACCCGAAGGGATTAAGCCGGCGAGACGAAGGTTTTCATCGGTTAGAAGCTTATTGCATCGAGGGACATCGGTAGTCAGAAGCTGCCCGAATGCCATTCGATCTCTTGGGAGGATGGAAGAATCCCTATTGGCATCAATGTTGGGTGTCCCCCAGCTTCCGCGCACCTCATCGATATCAGCAAAAAAGAACTTATCCTTCCACCCTTTAACGGAGGTGGGAAGGTACAACTTAAGGATCCTATTGGACCTAGGGGTGAAGGACCACCAACCTGATTACTTGCGAAGGGTATAAAAGCTACGGAATAAGGAGATGTTGGCCTCTATGCCTTGCAGGTGACAGAGAACTAGAAAGCCAGCAATGGTTCGGATCGAGTTAGGAACTAACTAGGAAGGCGTTAGAGAATATCGGTCCAGGAGATTGAGGATGAAAGGGTGAATAGGTAGTCGAAGTCCAGCCTTAAAGAAGGCTCCATACAAGGCAACTCTTCCGGGACGGGAAGAAGTTACCCTGTCGTCGGGAGCAGGGTAGAACAGACGAAGGTTTGGCGAAAAACTACACTTGGCTTTCAGATTTACTATGTCTTGAGCAGACATAGTGGAAGCAGTCCCTTCGGGGGACTCCTTAACGGCGCTGGAAGGACCAGCAGCCACCGGACGACTCCGGACGGAAGTCCGCCCGCCGGCCAGATGACTCCCGGCTACAGGGCATCTGATCGGCCGCCGTTCCGGCAAGGAGTGATTGGAGGAGGGGTAGACCATTGGCTGGGTAAGGAAGCGAAAGTTTGAGAAGGAGTGGGGGAACGCCCCCCGGAATCGGAAATGGAACAAGATGGTGAGGAAGCCCTGGAGACTAACCTGGAAAACTTGAGCTAGGATTGAAGGAGCACGAAGAGAAAACAAATACGGGAGGCGGATGGACGCTTGCGGACTCCAGAGGAAGCAGTAGCGTAAGAGAAGGGAGGATGGGAGGATAAGGATGATTCTTTCCTCTTATAGCCCCATTTCAAATCATCCCATGGCCGTCCGTTCTGGCCACGTGTCCACCTTCAAATGGAAGGCGCTTCGGCGGCCTACCGGCACGAAAAACATGAAAAGCTCTACCAGTAGAGAAATGGCATTGGCCTTACCACAATGATGATGCTTGCCTTTTACGACTCACTACTCAAGGAAAATCCTCTCCAATCCCAACAGGCCCGAACAGATGAAATAATGGCATGAAAATCGGCCGCTCAGAGGATATTAACACCCCTTTCGCTGGTGATTGTGCGCTCACTCATCTCAGGGGCGGAGGGGCATCTGATACGGCTGACCGTTTCCTTTGGGTAGTATTATCTTTTGCACGATTTCCAGAAATCGTGATGTGACAGCAAAACCCAAAATAGAACTTTGGCTCTGGCCTCCAGCGACGGCCTTTGGCTCCGGCCTACAGCGACGGCCCCCAGCTCCGGCCTCCATCGACGGCCTTTGGCTCCGGCCTCCAGCGACGGCCCTTGGCTCTGACCTCTAGCGACGGCCTTGGCTCCGGCCTCCAGCGACAGCATTTGGCTTCGGCCTCCAATGACAGCCTTTGGCTCCGGCCTCTAGTAACGGCCTCTGGCTCCGGCCACCAGCGATGGCCTCCAGCTCCGGCCCTTGGCTCCGGTTTCCAACAATGGCTTCGGTCCTAACTTGGTGCCTTTCTCGCATGCACAATGACCCGCCTCAGGCAACAGATCCTGTGATTCGAGGTCTATTGCCGTGTACCTCGCTCACTGAAATCACGGGCAAGTGCTAGCATGCTCGGCAGTTACCGCTACATGCGGCCCTCATCCAACAATGGATTAACCACTTGCTGTTCAGAGAAAATTATCCCAACGAGGAAGATTCGACGGTTCCAACGAAACGAGGTAAATGGGACCCCCCAGACAGGTATAAGAGGAGGACCCGAGCTCGATGCAAGGGGATCTCTTTTTCTCTCTCTATTTATCTCACTATTACAGAACTGAGGGACAAGTTTACTAACTTAAGCGTCGGAGGGTCCTTGCCGGGGAAACCGGCCGGGGACTTCTTGCAGGGTTCCGAAGAAGGAAGATGACCCCTCTATCCCATTTGGAAGCCCACAACAAATCTCAGCATGCCCGTCGCTCATCACGGTTGATTTGTCCGCATCACATCCGATCGAAGATGATTAGATGGTTGCCATTGATGATGATCGATCGGACAGTTGCGATCCATCCGATTGATGACGATCCGATGGTTGCAATCGATCCAACCCATGATCCCGATTGGCGATGATCGATTGGACCGTTTCGATGCATCCGATCGGAGATGATCCGACGGTTGCGATCGATCCGAGATATGATCCGGAACGGCGATGATCGATCGGATCATTGTGATCCATCCGATCGGCAAAGATCTGTTGCGATCGATCCAAGCCATGATCCCGATCGACGAAGATCGATCAGACCGTTGCGATCCATCCGATCGGTGACGATCCAATGGTTGCGATAGATCCAAGCCATGATCCCAATCGGCGATGATCGATTGGACTGTTACGATGCATCCGATCGAAAACGATCCGATGGTTGCGATCGATCAGAGCCATGATCCTGATCGACGATGATCGATCTGACTGTTGCGATCCATCCGATCGGAGATGATCCGATAGTTGCGATCGATTGGAGCCACGATCCAGATCGATGTTAATTGATCGGACCATTGCGATCCATCTGATCAGCGATGATCCGATGGTTGCGATTAATCCGAGCCATGATCCTGATCGGCGATGATCGATCGAACCATTGCGGTCCATCCGATCAGAAACAATTTGATGGCTGCGATTGATTCGAGCCATGATCCTGATCAGCGATGATCGATCGATCGGACTGATGCGATCCCTCCGATAGGCGATGTTCCGACGGTTGCGATCGATCCAAGTCATGATCCTGATCGACGATGATCGATCGGACCATTGCGGTCCATCCGATCGGCGACGATCTGATGGTTACGATCGATCAAAGCCAAGATCTCGATCGACGATAATCGATCGGACCGTTGCAATGCATCCGAACGAATACGATCCGACTATTGCGATCGGTGATGATCAATCGGACCGTTGCTATCCATTTGGTTGTCGATGAACCGACGGTTGCGATCGATTCAACCCATGATCCCTGATCGGCAATGATCGATCGGACCGTTTCGATGCATCCGATCGAAGACGATCCGATGGTTGTGATCGATCCAAGCCATGATCCTTATCAGTGATGATCGATCGGACCATTGCGATCCATCTGATCCGAGACGATCCGACGGTTGCGATCGATCCGAGCCATGATCCTGATCGGCGATGATGGATTGGACCATTGCGATGCATCCGATCAGAGATGATCCGACTGTTGCGATCGATCCGAGCCATGATCCTGATAGACGATGATCGATCGGATCGTGCGATCCATCCGATCGAAGATGATCTGATGGTTGCGATCGATCCGAGCCATGATCCTGATCGGCGATGATCAATTGGACCATTGCGATCCATCCGATCAGAGATGATCTAATGGCTGCGATCGATCCAAGCCATGATCCTGATCGACGATGATCGATCGATCGAACCGTTGCAATCCATTTGATAGGTGATGATCCAACAGTTGCGATCGATCCAAGCCATGATCATGATCGACGATGATCGATCAGACCATTGCAATCCATCCGATCGGCGACGATCTGACGGTTGTGATCGATCGAAGCCTTGATCCTGATCGATGATAATCGATCGGACTGTTGTGATGCATCCGATCGAAGACGATCCAACGATTGCGATCGATCCAAACCATGATCCGGATGGGTGATGATCGATTAGACCGTTGCAATCCATCCGATCTATGATGATCCGATGGTTGCGATCGATCCAAGCCATGATCCCGATCGGCGATGATCGATCGGACCGTTGCGATACATCCGATCGAAGATGATC
>UESW01003974.1:1799438-1974691 GCA_900491605.1 Calamus simplicifolius | reverse complement strand
ATCGATCGGACCATTGCGATCCATCCGACGATCCGACGATTGCGATTGATCCGAGCCATGATCCTGATCGATGATGATCGATCGGAGCATTGCAATTCATCCAATCAGAGATGATCTGATGGCTGCGATTTATCCAAGCCATGATCCTGATCAGCGATGATCGATCGATCACACCATTGCGATCCATCCGATAGGTGACATTCTGATGGTTGTGATCGATCCAAGCCATGATCCCGATCGACGATGATCGATCGGACCGTTGTGATCCATCCGATCGGCGATGATCTGACAGTTACGATCGATTAAAGCCAAGATCCCGATTGACGATAATCGATCGGACCGTTGCGATGCATCCGATCGAAGACGATTCGACTATTGCGATCGGTGATGATCGATTGGACCATTGCGATCCATCCGATCATCGATGATCCGACGGTTGTGATCGATCCAAGCCATGATCTTGATCGGTGATGATCGATCGGACCATTGCGATCCATCCGATTGGAGACGATCCGACGGTTGCGATCGATCCGAGCGATGATCCTGATCGGCGATGATGGATCGAACCGTTGTGATGCATCCGATCGGAGACGATCCAACTATTACGATCGATCCATGCCATGATCCTGATCGGTGATGATCGATCGGACCATGCAATCAATCCGATCGAAGATGATCTGATGGTTGCGATCAATCCGAGCCATGATCCTGATCGGCGATGATCGATCGGACCATTGTGATTCATCTAATCAGAGACGATCTAATGGCTACGATCGATCCGAGCCATGATCCTGATCGGTGATGATTGATCGATCGGATCATTGCGATCCATCCGATAGGCGACGATCCGACGTTTGCGATCGATCCAAGCCATGATCATAGTCGACGATGATCGATTGGATCGTTGTGATCCATCCGATCGGTGATGATCCGATGGTTGCGATCGATCGAAGCCATAATCCCGATCGACGATAATCGATCGGACCATTGCAATGCATCTGATCGAAGATGATCCGACAGTTGCGATCGATTCGAGCCATGATCCAGATTGGTGATGATCGATTAGACCGTTGCGATCCATCCTATCAGAGACGATCCGATGTTTGCAATCGATCCAAGCCATGATCCCGATCGGCGATGATCGATCGGACCGTTGCGATGCATCCGATCGGAGATGATCCGACGATTGCGATCGATTCGAGCAATGATACGGATCGGCGATGATCGATCGAACCATTGCGATACATCCAATCGGCGACGATCCAACGGTTGCGATGTATCGGAGCCATGATCCCGATCGGCAATGATCGATCGGACCGTTGCGATGCATCCGATCGAAGACGATCCGACAGTTGCGATTGACCGGAGCCATGATCTGGATCGGCGATGATCGATCGGACCGTTGTGATCCATCCAATCGGTGATGATCCGACGGTTGCGATCGATCCAACCCATGATCCTGATCGGCGATGATCGATCAGACCATTGCGATGCATCCGATCAGAGACGATCCGACGGTTGCGTTTGATCCAAGCCATGATCCTGATCGGCGATGATCGATCGAACCGTTGTGATCTATCCGATCGGATACGATCCAACGGTTGCGATCGATCGGAGCCATGATCCATCAGACCATTGCGATCCATCCGATCGGTGATGATCCAATGGTTGCGATCAATCCAAGCCATGATTTCGATCGGTGATGATAAATTAGACCGTTGCGATGTATCCGATCAAAGATAATCCGACGATTGCGATCGATCCAAGTCATGATCCCGATCGGCGATGATCGATCAGACCATTTCGATCCATCCGATCGGCGACGATCCAACGGTTGCGATCGATCCAAGCCATGATCCCGATCGGCGAGGATCGATCGAACCATTGGGATGCATCCGATCGAAGATGATCCGACGGTTGCGATCGATCCAAGCAATGATCTAGATTGGCGATGATCGATCGGACCGTTGCGATCCATCCGATTGGCGACGATCCGATGGTTGCGATTGATCGAAGCCATGATCCGATCGGTGACGATCGATTCGACCGTTGCGATCCATCCGATTGGAGATGGTCTAACGGTTGCGATCGATCGGAGCTATGATATGGATCGGCGATGATCGATCAGACCATTGCAATCCATCCGATCGGTGACGATCCGACGGTTGCGATCGATACAACCCATGATCCTGATCGGCGATAATCGATCGGACCGTTTCGATGCATCCGATCGGAGACGATCCGACGGTTGCGATCGATCCAAACCATGATCCTGATCGGCGATGATCGATCAGACCGTTGTGATCCATCTGATTAGAGACGATCCGATGGTTGAGATTGATCCAGCCATGATCATGATCGGCAATGATCGATCGAAACGTTGCGATCCATCCAATCGGATGGTTGCAATCGATTCAAGCCATGATCCCAATCGGCAATGATATATCGAACCGTTGCGATCCATCCGATCGGAGACGATCCAACGGTTGTGACCGATCGGAGCCATGATCCAGATTGGCGATAATCGATCAGACTGTTGCGATCCATCCGATCAGTGATGATCCGATGGTTGCGATCGATCCAAGCCATGATCTTGATCGGCGATGATCAATCGGACTGTTGCGATCCATCCGATCGGAGATGATCCGACGGTTGCGATTGATCCGAGCTATGATTCTGATCGGCGATGATCGATCGGACCGTTGCGATCCTTTTGATCGACGATGATCCGATGGTTGAGATCGATCCGAGCCATGATCTTGATTGGCGATGATCGATCGGACCATTGCGATCCATCCGATCGAAGATGATCCGATGGTTGCGATTGATCGGAGCCACGATCCGGATTGGCGTTAATTGATTGGACCATAGCGATCCATCCAATCAGCGATGATACAATGTTTGCGATTGATCCGAGCCATGATCTTGATCGGCGATGATCGATCGGACCATTGCGATCCATCCGATCAGAGACGATCTGATGGTTGCGATTGATCCGAGCCATGATCCTGATCAGCGATGATCGATCGATCGGACCGTTGCGATCCATCCAATAGGCAACGTTCTGACAGTTGTGGTTGATCCAAACCATATCCCGATCGAGGATGATCGATCGAACCGTTGTGATCCATCCGATCGGCGATGATCCGACGGTTGTGATAGATCGAAGCCAAGATCCCGATCGACGATAATCGATCGGACCGTTGCGATGCATCCGATCGAAGATGATCTGACCGTTGCGATCGGTGATGATCGATCGGACCATTGCGATCCATCCTATCGACGATCCGATGGTTGCGATCGATCAACATATGATCCCGATCTGCGATGATCGATCTGACCGTTTCGATGCATCTGATTGAAGATGATCCGACGGTTGCATCGATCCGAGCCATGATCCGAAACGGCGATGATCGATCGGATAGTTGCGATACATCCGATTGGCAAAGATCTGACGGTTGCGATCGATCCAAGCATGATCTCGATCGGCGAAGATCGATCAGACCATTGCGATCCATCCGATCGGTGACATCCAATGATTGCGATCGATCCAAGCCATGATCCTGATCGATGATGATTGATTGGACCATTGCGATGCATCCGATCGAAGACGATCCGACGGTTGTGATCGATCGGAGCCATGATCCTGATCGGCGATGATCGATCGGACCGTTGCGATCCATCCGATCGGAGACGATCCGATGGTTGCGATCGATCGGAGCCACGATCCGGATCGGCGTTAATCGATCAGACCATAGCGATCCATCCGATCAGCGATGATCCGACGATTGCGATTGATCTGAGCCATGATCTTGATCGGTGATGATCAATCGGACCATTGCGATCCATCCAATCAGAGATGATATGATGGCTGCGATTGATCTGAGCCATGATCCTGATCCGCGATGATCGATCGATTGGACCGTTGCGATCCATCCGATAGGCGATGTTCCGACGGTTGCGATCGATCCAAGCCATGATCCCGATCAATGATGATCGATCGGACCGTTGCGATCCATCCGATCGGTGACGATTCGATGGTTGTGATCGATCGAAACCAAGATCCCGATCGATGATAATCGATCGGACCGTTGTGATGTATCCGATCGAAGATGATCCGACGGTTGCGATCGGTGATGATCGATCGGACCGTTTTGATCCATCCGATCGGCGATGATCCGACGGTTGTGATCGATCCAACCCATGATCCCGATCGGCGATGATCGATCGGACCATTTCTATGCATCCAATCGGAGATGATCCGATGGTTGCGATCGATCCAAGCCATGATCCCGATCGAGGATGATCGATCGGACTATTGCGATCCATCCAATCGATGACGATCCAATGGTTGTGATTGATCGAAGCCATGATCCCGATCGACGATAATCGATTAGACCATTGTGATGCATCCGATCGAAGACGATTCGATGGTTGCGATCAATCCGAGCCATGATCTGGATTGGCGATGATTGATCGGACCATTGCGATCCATCCAATCGACGATGATCCGATGGTTGCGATCATCCAAGCCTTGATCCCGATCGGTGATGATCGATCGGACCGTTGCGATGCATCCGATCGGAGACAATCCGATGGTTGCGATCGATCCGAGCCATGATCCTGATTGGTAATGATCGATCGGACGTTGCGATCCATCCGATCGAAGATGATCCGATGGTTGCGATCGATCCGAGCCATGATCCTGATCGGTGATGATCGATCGGACCGTTACGACCATCCGATCCAAGATGATCCGATGGCTGCGATCGATACGAGCCATGATCCTGATCGGCGATGATCAATCGATCGTACCGTTGCGATCCATCCAATAAGAGACGATCCGATGGCTGCGATCGATCCGAGCCATGGTCATGATCGGCGATGATCGATCGATTAGACCGTTGCGATCCATCCGATAGGCGACGATCCAATGGTTGAGATCGATCCAAGCCATAATCCCGATCGATGATGATCGATCGGACCATTGCGATCCATTCAATTGGTAAGGATCCGATGGTTGCAATCGATCGAAAGCTATGATCCCAATTGGCGATAATCGATCGGACCATTGCGATGCATCCGATCAAAGATGATCCGACGGTTGCGATCGATCCGAGCCATGATCCTGATCGGCGATGATCGATCGAACCATTATGATCCATCCGATCGGAGACGATCCGATGGTTGCGATTGATTCTAGCATGATCCCGATCGACGATGATCGATTGGACCGTTGCGATGCTTTGGATCAGAGACTATCCGATGGTTGCAATCGATCCGAGCCATGATCTTGATCGACGATGATCGATCAGACCATTGCGATCCATCCGATCGAAGATGATCCGATGGTTGCGATCGATCAGAGCCATGATCCAGATCGGTGATGATCGATCGAACCGTTGCGATCCATCCAATTGGCAATGATCCGACGGTTGCGATCGATCCAAGCCATGATCCCGATCGGCGATGATCGATCAGACCATTGCATGCATCCGATTGGAGATGATCCGATGGTTGGGATCGATCCGAGCTATGATCATGATCGGCGATGATCGATTGGACCATTGCGATCCGTCCGATCGGAGATGATCCGATGGTTGCGATCGATCTGAGCCATGATCCTAATCGGCGATGATCGATAGGACCGTTGCGATCCATCCGATTGAAGACAATCCAAAGATTGCGATCAAACCAAGCTATGATCTTGATCGGCGATGATCGATCGATCGGACCGTTATGATCCATCCGATAGGCGACGATCCGACGGTTGCGATCGATCCAAGCAGTGATCCCGATAGGCGATAATCAATCATGATCATGGCTCGGATCGATCACAACCGTAGGATCATCTTCGTTCGGATGCATCGCAACAGTCCAATCGATTATCGCCGATCGGGATCATGGCTTCGATCGATCGCAACCGTCGGATCGTCACCGATCGGATGGATCACAATGGTCCGATCGATAATCATCGATCGGGATCATGGCTTGGATTGATCGCAACCGTCGGATTGTCGCCTATCGGATAGATCGCAATGGTCTGATCGATCGAACATCACCGATCAGGATCATGGCTCAGATCGGTCGCAACCATCGGATCGTCTTCGATCGGATGGATTGCAATGGTTCGATCGATCATGGCCGATCAGGATCATGGCTCGGATCGATCCCAATAGTTGGATCGTCTCCGATTGGTTGCATCGCAATGGTCCGATCGATCATCGCCGATCGGGATCATGGCTTGGATCGATCTCAACCATCGGATCGTCGCTGATCGGATGGATCGCAACGGTCTGATCGATCATCGCCGATCAGGATCATGGCTCGGATCGATCTTAACCGTTGGAACGTCTCCGATCGGATGCATCGCAACGGTCAGATCGATCATCGCCGATCGGGATCATGGCTTGGATCGATCGCAACCGTTAGATCGTCGCCGATGGGATGGATCGCAACGGTCCGATCGATCATCGCCGATCGGGATCATTGCTTGGATCGATCGCAACCGTCGGACCATCGTCGATCGAAAGGATTGCTCTTGCTTTAAGTTGCTCTAGCTTTGTAATATCTAATTGAGCACCGATGCCCAATCTCTCTAAGAGAGAGAGATGTCCTGGCTAAGAATACAGAATCAGCCAACAAGGGATCAGAAAACAGATAGGCTACATAAATTTGGCTAAATCTAATTAAGATTCAGAGTTGGCCTAACAAGCTAGTATAAGGCCGAAGAGTTTAAGGTAAGAGGCAGATCACATGAGGCAGATGGGGAACTTGATCTGGCAGCAATCATTTTTTGATGCAATCAAAGAAGCAAAACTCATCAAAGCTAAGCATTTCAAAAAATACAATCATAATCAAAGGTGGGAGTACTAGTTGGGACCTTTAAGATGCTACTTTATTTCAGCACAGGATAAGTAGAAAGAACAAAAATACAACTGTACATCAACTTGTGTTACAAAAAAGAGGCTAAAATATACCAGTGGCTACAACTGAAAGAAGGGTAAGATAAAGGTTTTGCAGAGTCTGCAATAAAATATAGCAATGGTTACAACTGAAAGAATGGTAAGCTTAAGGTTGTCCAGAGTCTGCAATCCAGTCCCCTCAATCGTAAGCTCTTCTATGTCCTGTATAGCAATGGCTTGCACGTCCATGTCACCACTGAGGCCACCAACAAGGTCGTTAGGACCGAAGCCACGGTCATCACCGAGTAGAAATCTCTAGCGACCACTGGATAAAATTAATCAATCAATCGACAAGAAATTAAAAGAGAGTTAGGAGTTGATGAATTAAGAAGCTGGAAGAAACTGATTTAAGGAGGAGCCAAGGTAAGGTAAGGTGAGGCGAGATAATTAAGTACTCGGTTGTCCATTCCGATTTTGAAGAGGATCATCACGAGGGGGCCCTTGGCGGTGGCGAGGAAGCCATAACTTTTGCAATATAAAATACAACTTGTTCAACAAAATAAAATAAAACTTGGATGAAAATGAAACGAAGCCCACATGACAGTACATAAAACATTAAAAGTTCATTACAGTACATAATACATGCTGCAAATTCAAACCTAAGACGATACAATTTATTTAAAAACGGAGAGATTGCTACTAGTTCTGCAATGAACTAGCAGCAAGAAGGATTTTTGGCACAACAAGAACGACTATTGGAAGGGCAACACTTCTTATCTTTGGCCGCAATTTCCATGAGGAGAAGGAGAAATGCAAAGATGATGATCATCATTGTTTGTTGGATATTGTTGCCATTATTTCTTCCTACCTAGTTCTGAGTCTTCTGACGACCGAGGGATGATATTTATAGCCTCAGTCCAAGAGATACCGAATGGAGCTCACATGAGGCCTATTTTTTTCTGTCAGACATGATCTTAATAAGCACAACCATATTCAACACTTTTTGAAGGCTTTCCATTGCGACTTTTTTCTAGTTACTTGAGATGATTCGGACTCATCCGCAGCGCTTTCTAAATCACATTTGTCTTTTTTGCCCGTGCAAGATTCTGTTCCCTTCCGGTATCTATTGTCATATGATAGATATCATGTGAATAAAAGTTAAACTTTTGGACTCACGCATTATAGATAAGGATGCTGAACATGTTAGCCATTTTCCTCTTTCAACGGAGGGGAACGTGTGGCCGCACATGGCCGAACGTTGTGTCACTAGTTACCGCTCGCTGGATGTCCGACGTGGCTTTTATGCTACAAGGGTCTTTGGAAAGACATCCCAACCATCCCAAAGAAACTTTTGCTCCATCAACTGTAGAAACACTGCCACATCTCACATAGTGATTGTCAAAGAAACAAATAATTTAATCTATCTTTTATTTGTAAGAACAAGATAAGTGGGTATCACAGTTCTTCACTCCCTTCATGCAGATTTGAAAACTTCATATTGCATTAAGCTTGCACTATCTGAAAAAACGACCTATCCTAAAAACCTGATATACTTTACTCTCAAAAAAATTATCTTTATTAATAATTAAAAAATAACCCCTGACCGACATGACAATGTTTAAATCACCTTTCCGTTTGTGATGGAAATGCTGCTTCCAGTGCTCTAGAAAGCACCAATAATTTTGCTCATCGCTTTCCGTGCCTCGTTACTCCCAGCGATAACCAAGAGAGCCACGTCTTTCTAATCTTGTGAAAGGTTAGAGCTGATCCTACAATTACAGAAAAAGTGAGCGCGTGATGCGGATGAATTTAAATCTGCATTTAATGCAGGACTTTAAAGCAGCAGCACAAAATGAAACATCCAAAGCTATCCTTGTTCGTTGCATTTAAAGTGAATTTAAATCTGCACGTGATGCAGATGAGTCCAAAAAAAAAAAATAATTCTAAATTTATCTTTTTGGTTCTAAATCTCTTTACTCTTCTCGCCTTTGGACTAGCCCTCAAGAAGTGGAATACAATGACCGTAATAACGTTATTTAACTCCGTAAGCATCCCCATCAATTACCTACCTAATGGTGGATCAAAGATAGATGGGCGTCTAGGCTGTTACGTCTCTTCTTACATAATTTTTTTTTTCAAGTTTGATAAAATAAATTTAGCTGTACTCCAAGCTCAAAATTTTATTTTATTTTTATTCTTAAATTCACATGAATCCGAATCATTCCGTCTTTGAATCCATAAGCATCAAGCTATTCTATTTTTATATAAATTATGTGCATTCAAAATAAAAAATTAATAAAATTTAAAATTAATTATACTCAAATATAAATTATATATATTAATAAATAATATAATATTAATAACTATTTAATTACATCTCTATTAATATATCTTAAAGTTGTTCTTCAGCATCAATCATGAGTGCTATATAATAAAATTATGAATTATAAAAATACCATACTATTACTGTGATAAGGCATCTAAAAGATGGAAAGCTTGGATCGATCGCAACAATCGGATCATCGCCGATCGGATTTATTGCAATGGTCTGAGATCGATCGTCGCCGATTGGGATCGTGGCTTGGATCGATCGCAATCGTCGGATCGTCGCCGATCAGATTGATCGCAACGGTCTGAGATCGATCGTCACCGATCGGGATCACGGCTTTGATCGATCGCAACCGTCGGATCGTCACCGATCGGATTGATCGCAACAGTCCAAGATCGATCGTCGCCGTTCGGGATCCTGGCTTGGATCGATCGAAACCGTCGGATTGTCGCCGATCGGATTGATCACAACGATCCGAGATCGATCGTCGCCGATCGGGATCATGGCTTGGATTGATCGAAACTGTCAGATCATTGCCGATCGGATTGATCGCAATGGTCCGAGATCGATCGTCGCCGATTGGGATCATGGCTTGGATCGATCGCAACCGTCGGATTGTCGCCGATCGGATTGATCGCAACGGTCCAAGATCGATCATCACCGTTCGGATCCTGGCTTGGATTGATCGCAACTGTCGTATTGTCACCGATCGGATTGATCGCAATAGTCCGAGATCGATAGTCGCCGATCAGGATCATGGCTTGGATCGATCGCAAACGTCGGATCGTCGACGATCGGATTAATCGCAATGATTCAAGATGGATCGTCGCCGATCGGGATCGTTGCTTGGATCGATTGCAACCGTCGGATCGTGGCCGATCGGATTGATCGCAAAGGTTCGAGATCGATCGTCGCCCATTGGGATCATGGCTTGGATCGATCACAACAGCCGGATAGTCTTCGATCAGATTGATTGCAACGGCTTGAGATCGATCATCGCCGATCGGGATCATGGCTTGGATCGATCGCAACAGCCGGATAGTCGCCGATCGGATAGATCGCAACGGTCCGAGATCGATCATCGCCGATCGGGATCAAGGCTTGGATCGATTGCAACCGTCAGATCGTCGCCGATTGGATTGATCACAATGGTCAGAGATCGATCGTCGCCGATCTGGATCATGGCTTGGATCGATCGCAATCGTCGGATCGTCATCGATCGGTTTGATCGCATCGGTCCGAGATCGATCGTCGCCGATCTGGATCATGGCTTGGATCGATCACAACCGTCAGATCATCGCTGATCGGATTGATCACACCGGTCCGAGATCGATCCTCGCTGTTTGGGATTCTGGCTTGGATCGATCGCAACCATCGGATCGTCGCCGATCGTATTGATCGCAATGGTCCGAGATCGATCATCGCCGATTGGGGTCATGGCTTGGATCGATCGCAACCATCGGATCGTTGCCAATCGGATTGATCGCAATGGTCCGAGATCGATCGTCGCCGATCGAGATCATGGCTTGGATCGATCGCAACTGTCGGATCGTCGCCAATTGGATTGATTGCAACGATCCGAGATCGATCGTCACCGATCGGGATTATGGCTTCGATCGATCGCAACCATCGGATCGTCGCCGATCGAATTGATCGCAACCGTCCGGGATCGATCATCGCTGATGGGGATCATGGCTTGGATCGATCGCAACCATCGGATCATCGCCGATCGGATTGATCGCACTGGTCTGAGATCGATCATCACCGATCGGGATCATGGCTTGGATCGATTGCAACTGTCGGATCGTTGCCGATCGGATTGATTGCAACGGTCCAAGATCGATCATCACCGATCGGGATCATGGCTTGGATCGATCGCAACCATCGGATCATCGCCGATCGGATTGATCGCAATGGTTCGAGATCGATCATCGCCGATCAGGATCATAGCTTGGATCGATCGCTACCGTCGGATCATCGCCGATCAGATTGATCGTAACGGTCCGAGATCGATCATCGCCGATCAGGATCATGTCTTGGATCGATCGCAACCATCGGATCATCGCCGATCGGATTGATCGCAATGGTCCGAGATCGATCGTCACCGATTGGGATCATGGCTTGGATCGATCGCTATCGTCAGATCATTGACGATCGGATTGATCGCAATGGTCCGAGATCGATCATCGCCGATCGGGATCATGCCTTGGATCGATCGCAGCCGGTGGATCATCGCCGATCGGATTGATCGCAACGGTCCGAGATTGATCGTCGCCGATTGGGATCATGGCTTGGATCGATCGCAACCATCGGATCATCACCGATCGGATTGATCGCAATGGTCCGAGATCGATTATCGCTGATCGGATCATGGCTTGGATCGATCGAAATCATCGGATCGTTGCCGATCGAATTGATTGCAACGGTCCGAGATCGATCATCGCCGATCGGGATCATGGCTTGGATCGAACGCAGCCATCGGATCGTTGCCGATCGGATTGATCGCAACGGTCCGAGATCTATCGTCACCAATCGGGATCATGTCTTGGATCGATCGCAGCCGTCGGATCGTCGCCGATCTAATTGATCGCAACGATCCGAGATCGATCGTCGCCGATTGGGATCATGGCTTGGATCGATCGCAGCCGTCGATTCGTCGCTGATCGGATTGATCGCAACGGTCTGAGATCGATCGTCGCTGATCGGGATCATGGCTTGGATCGATCACAGCCGTCGGATCGTCACCGATCGGATTGATCGCAACGGTCCGAGATCGATCGTCGCCCATTGGGATCATGGCTTGGATCGATCACAACCGTCAAATCGTTGCCGATCGGATTGATCGCAAAGGTCCGAGATCGATCGTCGCCGATCGGGATCATGGCCTGGATAGATCGCAGCTGTCGAATCATCATCGATCGGATTGATCGCAATGGTCCGAGATCGATCGTCATCGATTGGGATTATAGCTTGGATCGATCACAACCGTCAGATCTTCGCCGATCGGATTGATCGCAATGGTACGAGATCGATCCTCACCGATCGGGATCATGGCTTGGATCGATCGCAACCATCGGATCATCGCCAATCGGATTGATCGCAACGGTCCGAGATCGATCGCCATCGATCGGGATTATGGCTTGGATTGATCACAATCGTCGGATCATCGCTGATCGGATTGATTGCAGCGGTTCAAGATCGATTGTCGCTGATCGGGATCATGGCTTCGATCGATCGCAACCGTCGGATCGTCGCCGATCGGATTGATCGCAATGGTCCAAGATCGATCGTTACCGATCGGGATCATGGCTTGGATCGATCGCAACCGTTGGATCTTCTTTGATCGGATTTATCGCACCGGTCTGAGATCGATCATCGCCGATCGGGATCATGGCTTGGATCGATCCTAACCATCGGATCGTCCTCAATCGGATTGATCGCAACGGTCGAAGATCGATCCTTGCCGAATGGGATCATTGCTTGGACCGATCGTAGCCGTCAGATCATCGCCGATCGGATTGATCGCAACGGTCTGAGATCGATCGTCGCCGATCGAGATCATGGCTTGGATCGATCGCATCCGTCGAATCGTCGTCAATCGAATAGATCACAATGGTTCAAGATCGATCGTCGCCAATCGGGATCATGGCTTGGATCGATCGCAGCCATCGAATCGTCATCGATCAGATTGATCGCAATGGTTCGAGATCGATCATCGCCGATCGAGATCATGGCTTCGATCGATCGCAGCCATCGGATCGTCGATGATTAGATTAATCGCATCGGTCCAAGATCGATCGTTGCCGATCGGGATCATGGCTTGGATAGATCGCATCCATCGGATCGTCACCGATCGGATTGATCGCAATGGTCCAAGATCGATCATCGCCGATCGGAATCATGGCCTCGATTGATCGTATCCGTTGGATCATCGCCAATCGGATTGATCGCAACTGTCCGAGATCGATCGTCGCCGATCGGGATCATGGCTTGGATCGATCGCAGCCATCGGATCATCGCCAATCGGATTGATCACAGCGGTCCGAGATCGATCATCGTCGATCGGGATCATGGCTTGGATCGATCGCAACCGTCGAATCGTCACCGATCGGGATCATGGCTTGAATCGATCGCAACCATCGGATCATCGCCGATCAGATTGATCGCAGCGGTCCGAGATCGATTATCGCCGATCGGGATCATGGCTAGGATCGATCGCAACCGTCGGATCGTTGTCGATCGGATTGATCACAACGGTCCGAGATCGATCATCACGATCGAGATCATGGCTTGGATCGATCGCAACCGTCGGATCATCGCCGATCGGATTGATCGCAATGGTCCGAGATCAATCGTCGCTGATTGGGATCATGGCTTAGATCGATCGGAACCATCGGATTGTCGCGATCGGATTGATCGCAACGATCCGAGATCGATCATCGCCGATCGGGATCATGGCTTGGATCGATCGCTACCGTCGGATCATTGACGATCGGATTGATCGCAACGGTCCGAGATCGATCGTCGCCGATCAGGATCATGGCTTGGATCGATCGCTACCATCGAATCATTGACGATCGGATTGATCGCAATGGTCCAAGATCGATCGTTGCCAATTGGGATCATGCCTTGGATCGATCGCAGCCGGTGGATCGTCGCCGATCGGATTGATCGCAACAATCCGAGATCGATCGTCACCGATTGGGATTATGGCTTGGATCAATCGCAACCGTCGGATCATTGCCGATCGGATTGATCAGAACGGTCCAAGATCGATTGTCGCCGATCGGATCATGGCTTGGATCAATCAGAACCGTTGGATCGTCGCCGATCGAATTGATTGCAACGGTCCAAGATTGATCGTCGCCGATCGGGATCACGGCTTGGATCGATCGCAGC
This sequence comes from Calamus simplicifolius, assembly GCA_900491605.1. Lineage (NCBI taxonomy): Eukaryota > Viridiplantae > Streptophyta > Magnoliopsida > Arecales > Arecaceae > Calamus > Calamus simplicifolius. Next base: position 1,960,558 of record UESW01003974.1, on the reverse strand, counting down.
CATCGGATCATCGCCGATCGGATTGATCACAATGGTCTGAGATCGATCGTCGCCGATCGGGATCATGGCTTGGATCGATCGCAACCATCGGATCATCGCCGATCAGATTGATCGCAACGGTCCAAGATCGATTGTCGCTGATCGGGATCATGGCTTGGATCGATCGCTACCATCGGATCATTGACGATCGGATTGATCGCAACGGTCCGAGATCGATCGTCATCGATCGGGATCATGGCATGGATCGATCGCTACCGTCGGATCATTGATGATTGGATTGATCGCAATGGTCCAAGATCGATCGTTGCCAATTGGGATCATGCCTTGGATCGATCGCAGCCGGTGGATCATCGCTGATCGGATTGATCGCAACAGTCCGAGATCGATCATCGCCGATTGGGATCATGGCTTGGATCGATCGTAACCGTCGGATCATCGCTGATCGGATTGATCGCAACGATCCAAGATCGATTGTCGCCGATCGGATCATGGCTTGGATCGATCGGAACCGTTGGATCGTCGCCGATCGGATTGATTGCAACGGTCCAAGATCGATCATCGCCGATCTAGATCATGGCTTGGATCGATCGCAACCGTCGGATCATCGCTGATCAGATTGATCGCAACGGTCCGAGATCGATCATCACCAATCGAGATCATGGCTTGGATCGATCGCAACCGTCGGATCATCGCCGATCAGATTGATCGCAACGGTTCGAGATCGATCGTCGCCGATCGAGATCATGGCTTGGATCGATCGCTACCGTCGGATCATGGATCGGATTGATCGAGATCGAATCGGGATCATGGCTTGGATCGATCGCATCGGATCATCGTCGATCGAATTGATCGCAACGGTCCGAGATCGATCGTCGCCAATCGGGATCATGGCTTGGATCGATCGCAGCCGTCGGATCGTCGCCAATCGATCGGATCCGATCGATTCGCCGATTGGGATCATGGCTTGGATCGATCGCAGCCATGGATTGTCGCCGATCATTGATCGCAACGATCGATCGATTGGGATCATGCATCGATCGCAGCCATCGATCGCCGATCGGATCGCATTCGATCGATCATCCGATCGATCACAGATCGGATCGCATGGTCTGGATCAATCGTCGCCGATTGGGATCATGGCTTGTATCGATCGCAACCATTAGATCATCTCCGATCGGATTGATCGCAACGGTTTGAGATCGATCCTCGCTGATCGGGATCATGGATTGGATTGATCGCAACCATCGGATCATCGCCGATCGGATTGATGGCAATGGTCCGAGATCGATCGTCGCCGATCGGGATCATGGCTTGGATCGATCGCAACTGTCGGATCGTCGCCGATCGGATTGATTGCAACGGTCCGAGATCGATTGTCACCAATCGGGATCATGGCTTCGATCGATCGCATCGTCGGATCATCACCGATCGGATTGATCGCACCGGTTCGAGATCGATCATTGCCGATCGGGATCATGGCTTGGATCGATCGCAACCGTCGGATCTTCTTCGATCGGATTGATTGCACTGGTCCGAGATCATCGTCGCCGATCGGGATCATTGCTTGGATCAATCGCAACCGTTTGATCATCGCCAATTGGATTGATCGCAATGGTTGGAGATCGATCGTTGCCGATCGGGATCATTGCTTGGACCGATTGCAGCAGTCGGATCATCGCCGATCGGATTGATCGCAACGGTCCGAGATCGATCATCACCGATTGGGATCATGGCTTGATCGATCGCATCCGTCGGATCATCGCCGATCATCTCCGGGATCGATCGTCGCCGATCTCGGATCGATCGCAACTATCATCGGAGAAGGTCCAAGATCGATCGGCCAGGTGTTTCATGCGGGATGGAGGGGTCGGAACCCTACAAGAAGTCCCAGGCCCTCCGATGCCCAAGTTAGTGAACTTGTCGCTCAGTTCTATAGAAGTCAGATAATAGTTGAGAGATAGAGAGCGATAGATTAGGAGAGAGAAAGAGAGATCCCCTTGCATTGAGCTCGGGTCCTCCTCTTATACCTGTCTAAGGGGTCCCGTTTACCTCGTTCTGTTGGAACCATCGAATCTTTCTTGTTGAGATAAGTTTCTTTGAACGACGAGTGGTTAAGCTGTTGCTGGATGAGGGCCGCTTGTAGCGGTAACTGCCAATCGTGGTAGCACTTGCCCGTGATTTCAGTGAGCGAGGTACACGGTAATAGACCTTGAATCTCGGGATCCGTTGCCTGAGGTGGGTCATTGTGCATGTGAAAGAGGCACCAAGTTAGGATCGGAGCCGTTGCTGGAGGCCGGAGCCAAAGGCCGTTGCTGGAGGCCGTCGCTGGAGGCTGGAGCCAAAGGCCGTCGCTGGAGGCTGTTGCTGGAGGCCGTCGCCCAAGGCCAGAGCCAAAGGCCATCGCTGGAGGCCGGAGCCAAAGGCCATCGCTGGAGGCGGAGCCAAAGGCTGGAACCAAAGGCCGTTGCTGGAGGCCGGAGCCAAAGGCCGTCGTTGGAGGCCAGAGCCAAAGGCCGTCGCTGGAGGCCGGAGCCAAAGGCCGTCGCTGGAGGCCGTCGCTGGAGGCTGGAGCCAAAGGCCATCGCTGGAGGCCGTCGCTGGAGGCCAGAGCCAAAGGCTGGAACCAAAGGCCGTTGCTGAAGGCCGGAGCCAAAGGCCGTCGCTGGAGGCCGTCGCTGGAGGCCATCGCTGGAGGCCAGAGCCAAAGGCCATCGCTGAAGGCCGTCGCTGGAGGTCAGAGCCAAAGTTCCTTTTCTGGGTTTTGCTGTCACATCATTATCTTCGAAAATCGTGCAAAAGATAATACCACCCAGAGGAGTCGCAGCCGTATTAGATGCCCCTCCCATCCCTGAGATGGGTGAGCGCACAATCACCAGCGAAAGGGGTGTTAATATCCTCTGGGCGGCCGATTCTCGTGCCATCATTTCGTCTGTCCGGGCTGTTGGGATTGGAGAGGATTTTCCTCGAGTAGTGAGTCGTAAAAGGCGAGCGTCATCATTGCGGTAAGGCCACCGCCATTTCTCTATTGGTGAGCTTTTCGTGTTTTTCATGCCGGTAGGCCGCCGAAGCGCCTTCCATTTGAAGGTGGACACATGGCCAAAACGGACGGCCATGGGATGATTTGAAATGGGGCTATAAAAGGAAAAATCATCCTTATCCTTCCATCCTCCATTTTCTTACGCTATTGCTTCCTCTCGAGTCTGCAAGCGTCCGTCTGCCTCCCTTGTTTTATTCTCTCTTCGTGCTCCTTCGATCCTAGCTCGAGTTTTCCAGGTTAGTCTCCATGGCTTCTTTAAGGCCTTCTTTAAGGCCGGACTTCGGCTACCTATTCATCCTTTCATCCTCAATCTTCTAGACCGATACTCTCTAACGCCTTCCCAGTTAGTTCCTAACTCGATCCGAACCATTGTCGGCTTTCTGGTTCTCTGTCACCTGCAAGGCATAGAGGCCAGCATCTCCTTATTCCGCAGTTTTTATACCCTCCGCAAGCAATCAGGTTGGTGGTCTTTTACCCCTAGGTCCAATAGGATTGTTGAGAAATTATTGAAACATAATTGCCCCAACTTATTGATTTTGATGATTTCCAAAAGACATTGCTTTACTTTCTAAAAGGCTATGAACATGATAAGTCAATCAATGAAATATTCTTACTATGAGCAATTTCAAATTGGAAACTATGAACTATTAAAAATATAATGAGTTTCTTGAATCAATTGAATATATGTTTCAGTGAGCTATACTTATGAATTCAAAAATGATTTTCTATATCAATCTTTTAAAGATCAATGACTTAATGAAAATGCTTTGAAATTGAGCTTACTGTTAAAACAACATTATCTAAGTCATATTTATATTTCAAAGTTGGTTGGGATGATTTTCAAAGCAAATCAGAATGTTTTCTGATTTTTGTATCAGTCCCGAGCCGACTCGAGAGTTTCCGAGTCGACTCCTGAACTTTCTCGAGCCGACTCGTGACTGTGCGAGCCGACTCGACTCAGACGGCAGAAAGACTCATTTTTGAGTGCTTCTCGAGTCGACTCCCAGCTTTTCGCGAGTCGACTCCTGAAAGTCAAGAGTCGACTCCCAGATTTCACGAGTCGACCCCTGAAAACTCATTTTTGGTGCGTTCTGGATTCGATTGCTCGAGCCGACTCGCACAGTCCCGAGCCGACTCCCCGAAATCTGGGCGGAAATTTTTGAGTTGACACATCAGCTCCAACGGATATATTTTTGAATAACGGCTATTTTTCTTTGTTCTAACGGCTATATTTTTCAGAATCTATAAATAGAGGAGCTTTCAACAAAGAAAGAAGAGAGAAAATCAAAAAGAGAGAAAGAAAAGAGGGAAAAACAGAGTGTTATTAGAAAAATCTTTTAGCTCAAGAAGAGAGATTCAAAAGGAGTGAAATCCAAGAGTGAGATTCGTGCACTCCAGAGCTACATTCTACAAAAGATTCAAGAGGAGATCCCAACACTTTCAAGAGCAAATCAAAGATCTTCCACATTCAAGAAAAAGGGAGAAAAAGCTTCAACCCAACTCCAAAGCTCAAATCTGTGAAGAATCGGTGCTGAGGCCTGATTCAACATCAAGAGGAGTTGAAGGAAGGAATCCAAAGAAGCCAAGCCAGCTCTCAAGCTTAAATATTCAGGCTTTTCTAAACTCAATTTTTATTTTGAAATATCTGCTCAAAAAGGAGCTGCTTGTAATTAAACTCATTTTATTTGTTTGTGTCTAGTTTAATCTGAGGGATTAAACTAGAGGAGGTTGTTAAACCTCGGTACAAGCTAGGTATAGCTTGTGTTTGGGTTTGGTGCCGGTGAGCCCGTGTAAAATCGGCTGGGTTCGTTGTGATCCCGGAAAAACAACAAGTTTGAGTTGTGAACTTGGAAAACAACTCGGCTGTAATCTAGAGAGATTATAGTGTGGACCCAAGTGAGTCTTGGGAGTGGACGTAGGTGTTGGTTGCACCGAACCACTATAAAAATATCTTGTGTTTGCCGTGCTTAATTGTCTCTTCTCTATCTCTCATATACTTGTGTTTGTGCTTTGCTTATTAGTTAATCCTTTCACTTGCACATCTCATTTAAATTGCTTAAAAGTCTTAAATTTTTTAAGAACCCAATTCACCCCCCCCTCTTGGGTTGCCATCTGGGCCAACAATTGGTATCAGAGCATAGTGCTCATTTAGAGTTTGATCTCACGATCAAGAGCTAAAGGTCATTATGGCAACACAAAGTGGTTCTAGTTTTGCTGAAGGTCATTCTACGAATAGACCTCCACTTTTTAATGGCTCAAACTATTCTTATTGGAAAGCTAGAATGAGGATATTCATTCAAGCTTCTGATTATGAGCTTTGGGGTGTTATATTAAATGGACCTAGTACACCCACACACCTTATTGATGGCACTATTGTTCCAAAGCCCGAAAGGGATTGGAATGATAATGATAGGAGAATGGCTCAACTTAATGCCAAAGCCATTAATATCTTATATTGTTCCTTAGATTCAAATGAATTCAACCGCATCTCTACTTGTAATTCCGCTAAAGAAATATGGGATAGGTTGGAAGTTACACATGAAGGAACAAACCAAGTAAAAGAATCAAAGATAAATATTTGGTTCATAAATATGAATTGTTCACAATGGAACAAACTGAAACCATCACATGCATGTTCACTAGATTCACCGATATTGTGAATGGTTTGAAAAGTTTAGGAAAAGTTTATACTAATGCTGATCTTGTTCGCAAAATACTCAGGTCATTGCCAAGATCGTGGGAAGCAAAAGTCACAGCAATCCAAGAAGCCAAAGACCTCAATGCACTACCCTTAGAGGAGCTTCTAGGATCTCTCATGACCCACGAATTGACAATGAGGCAGCATATTGAGGAGGAAACTAAAAAGAAGAAAACCATTGCTCTAAAGGCTGCAAAAGATGTGGAAGAGAGCAGCAGTGATGATAGTGATGAAGATAATGATGAAACTGCTCTCTTGGCCAAGAAGTTCAGAAGATTTTTGAGGAAAAAGAAACCCTTCCAAAAACGAAAATTTGGAAATAAAATGGAAGGAGAAAAGGAAAAGGAAAAGAAAGATAAGGACAAGGACAAAGAGAAAGACCCCTTGATCTGTTATGAGTGTAAGAAACCGGGGCATTATCGATATGATTGTCCACAATTGAAAAAGACCTTCAAGAAAAAGAAGAAGGCATATGTTGCAACATGGACTGACAGCAATGAATCTTCTTCCGAAGAAGAAGAACAAAAGAAGGTTGCAAATATTTGCTTCATGGCCAACGACGACGAATGACGAGGTAAGTTCCGAAACCTCCGACAATGAATTTACATTTGATGAAATGTTTGAAGCTTTTAATGAACTAATGATAGATTTTAAATTGTTGAAAAAGAAATTTAAATTTTGAAAAATGAAAACTTAGTTTAGCTAAAGTAAAAATGAATTAGCTTGAAGTTAAAATTAAAAGAAAAGAAGACCTTAAGAAGAAAGAGATTTTAATCAAAAATTGATTTTAAAATCTGAAACTAAAAACTTAATTAAAGAAAAAGAATCAATCTCAAATGAAGAAATTGACTCTCTAAGAAAGATGTTAAAAAATATAAGGACATTGTTGAGAAATTTACTTTAAGCTCAACTAAATTAAACATGATTCTAGATAGTCAAAAGGCTGTTTTTGACAAAGCTGGGCTAGGATATAACACATTAAGAAAACAGAAATCACTAAAGAATATTTTTGTAAAAGCCAACCAAGGTAATATAACTTGTTTTAAATGTAATGAAAAAGGTCACAAATCCTTTGAATGCAAAACATTAAAACAACAAGAAATTAAATATTAAAGCTAAGAAAATATGGGTTCCGAAAGGAACAATTTTTGTTGCTACTAACCATGAAGGACCCAAGAAAGCTTGGGTACCTAAACATAAAGTTTGATGATATTGCAGGAATGTCTTGTAGCCAAAAGATCAAACAAGAAGTGGTATCTTGATAGCGGCTGCTCAAGACATATGACGGGTGACAAAGAGGAATTCATCACCCTAGAAGAAAATGTTGGTGGAGTTGTGACATTTGGCGATAACGGTAAAGGTCAAATTTTGGGCCTTGGTAAAGTTCGCATAACTCCATCTATAGTAATTGAAATGTACTTTATGTTAATGGTTTGAAGCATAATCTAATTAGCATAAGTCAATTATGTGATAAAAACTTTAATGTTTCTTTTAAATCTTCTTTATGCACTGTAACTAATTCTATTGATGATAGCATTGTTTTTACTGGTTATAGATTTGGCAATATATACTTAGTTGACACAGACAAAACTTCTAAGAGTAGTCATTGCCTAATTACTGATAATGCTAACATTAATGATATTAGTTGGTTGTGGCATCGTAGATTAGGTCATGCAAGCACACACCTTATTTCAAAACTAATTAAAATGGATTTAGTCAAAGGTTTACCTAAATTAATTTTGAAAATAATAAAATCTGTGATGCATGTCAATTTGGAAAACAAACTAGAAGTTCATTTAAATCTAAAAACTTTGTTTCAACTTCTAGGGGACTAGAGCTACTTCACATGGACCTATTTGGACCAACTAGAACTACAAGTCTAGGAGGAAAGAAATATGGTCTAGTGATTGTAGATGATTACTCTAGATATACTTGGGTAATGTTTTTAGCTCACAAAGATGAGACTTTCTCGATGTTCCTGAAATTTTTCAAGAAAGTCACAAATGAGAAAAACACTACTATAGTATCTCTAAGAAGTGATCATGGAACAGAATTTGAAAACCACTTATTTGAAAATTTCTGCACTGAAAATGGAATTAATCATAATTTTTCAGCCCCTAGGACTCCACAACAAAACGGTGTAGTTGAAAGAAAAATAGAACTTTAGAAGACATGGCCCGTACCATGCTATGTGAAAGCAACTTACCAAAGTATTTTTGGGCGGAAGCAATTAACACAGCATGTTACATCTTAAACAGAGCTTTAATAAGACCAATATTAAAGAAAACACCTTATGAATTATGGAATGAAAGAAAACCAAATATAAAATACTTTCATGCATTTGGATGTAAATGTTTCATTCATAATAATGGTAAAAACAACTTAGGAAAATTTGATGCTAAATCAGATGAAGGAATTTTTCTAGGTTATTCAACAACTAGTAAGGCATATAGAATCTTTAACAAGAAAACCTTAGTAGTTGAAGAATCCATTCATGTAGTTTTTGATGAATCTTTAGCAACTGGATCTGAAAAGATTAATGATGAGGAAGATACAAACATAATTGAAAAAGATCTTGAAAAACTTAATATTGAAGTATCTTCTGATCATGAACAACAGGCTAAAGATAATGATTCACATAAGGATGATGATGTTAATAATGATCATAATGATGTAGATCTTCCAAGAGATTGGAGATATGCTTATAGTCATCCTAAGGAATTGATTATAGGCGATCCATCTCAAGGAATAAGGACTAGATCATACATGAGAAATATTAGTAATCATCTTGCATTTGTATCACAAATAGAACCTAAAACTATAGAAGAAGCTGAAAAAGATAATAATTGGATGTTAGCTATGCAAGAAGAACTTAATCAATTCACTAGAAATAATGTTTGGACTTTAGTGGAAAGACCTAAAAACCATTCAATCATAGGAACTAAATGGGTTTTTAGAAATAAGTTAGATGAAAATGGCATAGTAATTAGAAACAAAGCTAGATTGGTTGCTAAAGGATATAGTCAAGAAGAAGGTATTGATTTTGATGAAACCTTTGCACCTGTAGCTAGACTAGAAGCCATTAGACTTTTACTTGCATTTGCATGTCATATGAACATTAACCTATTTCAAATGGATGTAAAAAGCGCATTTTTAAATGGACTTATTAATGAAGAAGTCTATGTAGAACAACCACCAGGTTTTGAAGATCACGAGTTTTCAAATCACGTTTTTAAATTGCACAAAGCTTTATATGGTTTGAAACAAGCACCTAGAGCTTGGTATGATAGGTTAAGTAAATTTCTAATAGAAAATGATTTTACAAGAGGAAATGTTGATAAAACCTTGTTTTTAAAAAGAAAAAGTAAAGATTTACTAGTAGTACAAATATACGTAGATGACATTATTTTTGGTGCTACTAACGAATCTCTCTGTCAAGAATTTGCAAAGTTAATGCAGGGAGAATTCGAGATGAGCATGATGGGAGAACTCAACTTCTTCCTTGGACTCCAGATCAAACAATGCAAGGAGGGAATTTTTATCAACCAAACCAAGTACACAAGAGAACTACTCAAAAAGTTTGGTATGGAAACAATGAAACCCCTTGGAACACCAATGAGTCCTTCATGCAAGCTAGACAAAGACGAAGAAGGTAAGAAGGTTGATCAAAAGTATTATCGAGGTATTATCGGATCCCTTCTCTATTTAACAGCAAGTAGACCTGATATAATGTTTGCAGTATGTTTGTGTGCTAGATTTCAAGCTGAACCTAAAGAATCACATTTAATAGCTGTTAAAAGAATATTAAGATATCTAAATGGAACAAAAATGTAGGTTTATGGTATTCTAGAGACTCCACATTAAACCTAATTGCATATTCAGATTCTGATTATGCCGGATGTAAAATTGATAGAAAAAGCACAAGTGGTGCATGCCATTTCTTAGGCAGTAACTTAATCACATGGTTTAGCAAAAAGCAAAATTCAGTTGCATTATCAACTACTGAAGCTGAATATGTAGCAGCTGGAAGTTGCTGTGCGCAAATCCTATGGATTAAGCGACAACTTGAGACTATGGTATCAAACTTAATAAGACACCCATAAAATGTGATAATACTAGCGCAATCAATTTAACAAAAATCCAATTCAACACTCAAGAACAAAACACATAGAAATTAGATATCATTTTATAAGGGAACATGTAGCTAATGATGAAATTTGTTTAGATTATGTAAACACTGAAGAACAATTAGCTGACATCTTAACAAAACCCCTAAGTGAAGAAAGGTTTGAATATCTTAGAGGAGAATTAGGAATTTGTAATCCTTTTGAATAAATTTTGAAATACTTAAGGAAATGCATCTAGAATTCTTTCAAATTCCTCAAAATCTTAAGGAATCTCATCTAGAACTCTTATCTGATTGATTCACTCAATCCAATGATTATTTATCAATTTTTATGATCATTTTCCGGACATATTTCAGAAATTTCATTTTTTTGTCTGAAATGGTCTCGGAGCCGACTCGGTGTGTACGGAGTCGACTCGAGTTTCTTGAAACTCTCGAGTCGACCCCTCTCTGGCGCGAGTCGACTCCATTCGGGACGACTTTGTGTCTGTGCCGAGTCGATTGGGTTTGCGCGAGCCGACTCGAGGTGGTCCCAAATGCTAGGGCAGAGTCGACTCGGTCGCTCATTCTACACGTCCCCAAATCAAAAATACGCTCTCCACACTCTCTCCAAACCCTCCAAAACTCCAAATCCCTTTTTATCACCTCCAATCATCAAATGGCTCCTAAAACTAGAGGATCTAGTGGTGGCGGGTGGATCAAGAGAAAGCGCTCCGTGAAGAAACGGTTAAGCGTCCGGCGCGTGACCTTCGCCAAGCTCGGACTCCACCGATCTGCTTCTCCTCCAGCTGCTGCTCCTGCTGCCACGTCCTCCCAGGTAGACCGACTAGCAGTAGAATCATTACCACTGGTAAGGAAGATGGATTTTGAATTATTTGAGAATGAGGGATTTCTTTTTGGAAGACAGTTAAGAGATGGGATGGGAGAAAGTTTGCTCTCTTGAATGCCCGACTTATCCCTCATTAGTTAAAGAATTTTACAAAAATTTGTCTAGAGGAGACCATGGGCTTATTAGCAATGTGAGAGGAGTAAGAATTTCTCTCCCGAGATCTTGGCTAGATTATTGCAATTACCCTTGTCTGGACCTCAACCTTTCTTCTGAGATAGCGCCCCAGCTTTATCCAGATTATTGAACAGGGATTGGGGATTTGAAGAGATTCTTGCTAATCAGCTGCCTTGGAGTTAGATTGCTTCACAATATCTGCAGTAGGATTCTATTTCCTAAAACGGGTAGATTTGATTATGTTTCCGAAAGGATGTTTTTGTCATGGATGCCATTGTGACTGGCAAGCCATCAATCTTCCAAGCATGATTTTGTGGTATATAGCAGATTGTGCAGGGAAAAGGAAATCCAGTCTGCCCTATGGCATGATTCTTACTTTGATTTTTCGAAGCCAGGGTTGGTGATTCTGATAATGAACCAATGAAAAATTAAGACACACTGATTTTATAGTCTGGCAACTATTCATAGGATGGGGTTTGTCAAAAAATGGGAAGTGGGAAAGGAAAGGAGTGACAGAGGAAAGAGCAATAGATACTGAGGCTGCAGGACCATCTGTTAGACATCCTTCGCCTGCACCTCCGAGCCCCTTGGTTTCTACCTCTGCTCCAGCCCCTGTCCAGTTCAGACTTCATCTTCTGCTAGCTTTTCAGATCAACAAATTTTGCAACTCAAAGCCTTACTTGAAGATCAATCTGACAAGCTTAAAACTGAATTTGAGAATAAGTTTATGATTAGAGAGACACTTTATTCTCTTGATGATCGTATTTCAAAGATTGAATCCACTATCGGCTCTTCATCAGGTCCTTAAGTAGTGATCTCAAGAATATTTTTGAAGAACTTAAGGATGTTTGTGGAGATGGGAGACTTATCACAGAGCAACGCAGAGCTTCAAGATAAAATCAATCTGCTTGCACTTTGTTGATGAAAAACTAAAGACTATGTAATTCAATGCGAAGGAATGAAAAAATTGTAGATCATTTGAATAGAATCACTAGAAGAAATTTTTAAGTTTTCATGTAATCTTTTTGATGTAGTTTTACTTTAATGCAATGTAAAGTTTTTTCATGTACTTTCATTTGAAGTAATGAAAATTTTGATGCTTCACTTTTGTCTATTTCAATTGTTATTGAATATCTTTGAATGCTTATGTTTAAATTAATAATTTTGGATATTCAATACTCAATTGATAACTTAGATCTAAATGAATTCGAATGAGTTTAATCAATTTGATGCTCTGATGCATCTCAACCTTTTTGTTGATTACAAAAAAGGGGGAGAGATTTATATGAATGTATATTGCATCATCTTTTAATTGCCTAATTAAATAAGGGGGAGAGAATTAGTGAAGAGGTTATTTGGTTTAAATTTTTTGAATTGAGTTTCATAGGGGGAGCTACCTCATTGAGGGGGAGCCTTTCCATGAACACAAAGATTTTCAAAATCTTTCAAAATGCAATACTCAATGTTTTTGTCATCATCAAAAAGGGGGAGATTGTTGAGAAATTATTGAAACATAATTGCCCCAACTTATTGATTTTGATGATTTCCAAAAGACATTGCTTTACTTTCTAAAAGGCTATGAACATGATAAGTCAATCAATGAAATATTCTTACTATGAGCAATTTCAAATTGGAAACTATGAACTATTAAAAATATAATGAGTTTCTTGAATCAATTGAATATATGTTTCAGTGAGCTATACTTATGAATTCAAAAATGATTTTCTATACCAATCTTTTAAAGATCAATGACTTAATGAAAATGCTTTGAAATTGAGCATTACTGTTAAAACAACATTATCTAAGTCATATTTATATTTCAAAGTTGGTTGGGATGATTTTCAAAGCAAATCAGAATGTTTTCTGATTTTTGTATCAGTCCCGAGCCGACTCGAGAGTTTCCGAGTCGACTCCTGAACTTTCTCGAGCCGACTCGTGACTGTGCGAGCCGACTCGACTCAGACGGCAGAAAGACTCATTTTTGAGTGCTTCTCGAGTCGACTCCCAGCTTTTCGCGAGTCGACTCCTGAAAGTCAAGAGTCGACTCCCAGATTTCACGAGTCGACCCCTGAGACTCATTTTTGGTGCGTTCTGGATTCGATTGCTCGAGCCGACTCGCACAGTCCCGAGCCGACTCCCCGAAATCTGGGCGGAAATTTTTGAGTTGACACATCAGCTCCAACGGATATATTTTTGAATAACGGCTATTTTTCTTGTTCTAACGGCTATATTTTTCAGAATCTATAAATAGAGGAGCTTTCAAATCAAAAAAGAAGAGAGAAAATCAAAAAGAGAGAAAAGAAATTCAAAAGAGGGAAAAACAGAGTGTTATTAGAAAAATCTTTTAGCTCAAGAAGAGAGATTCAAAAGGAGTGAAATCCAAGAGTGAGATTCGTGCACTCCAGAGCTACATTCTACAAAAGATTCAAGAGGAGATCCCAACGCTTTCAAGAGCAAATCAAAGATCTTCCACATTCAAGAAAAAGGGAGAAAAAGCTTCAACCCAACTCCAAAGCTCAAATCTGTGAAGAATCGGTGCTGAGGCCTGATTCAACATCAAGAGGAGTTGAAGGAAGGAAACCAAAGAAGCCAAGCCAGCTCTCAAGCTTAAATATTCAGGCTTTTCTAAACTCAATTTTATTTTGAAATATCTGCTCAAAAAGGAGCTGCTTGTAATTAAACTCATTTTATTTGTTTGTGTCTAGTTTAATCTGAGGGATTAAACTAGAGGAGGTTGTTAAACCTCGGTACAAGCTAGGTATAGCTTGTGTTTGGGTTTGGTGCCGGTGAGCCCGTGTAAAATCGGCTGGGTTCGTTGTGATCCCGGAAAAACAACAAGTTTGAGTTGTGAACTTGGAAAACAACTCGGCTGTAATCTAGAGAGATTATAGTGTGGACCCAAGTGAGTCTTGGGAGTGGACGTAGGTGTTGGTTGCACCGAACCACTATAAAAATATCTTGTGTTTGCCGTGCTTAATTGTCTCTTCTCTATCTCTCATATACTTGTGTTTGTGCTTTGCTTATTAGTTAATCCTTTCACTTGCACATCTCATTTAAATTGCTTAAAAGTCTTAAATTTTTTAAGAACCCAATTCACCCCCCCCTCTTGGGTTGCCATCTGGGCCAATAATCCTCAAGTTGTACCTTCCCACCTCCGTTAAAGGGTGAAAGGATAAGTTCTTTTTTGCTGATATCAGTGGGGTGCGCGGAAGCTGGGGGACACCCAACATTGATGCCAATAGGGATTCTTCCATCCTTCCAAGAGATCGAATGGCATTTGGGCAGCTTCTGACTGCCGATGTCCCTCGATGCAATAATCTTTTGGTTGATGAAAACCTTCGTCTCGCTGGCCTAATCCCTTCTGGTGGTGAGCACTTGATTACCCACCTTTTTCCTTCTTTTCTTTTCCTTTTCTTCCCCTTTTTTTATTTATTATTTATTTATTTATTCATCTCCCATCTTTATAGGGATGGCGCCATCGCTTCGTGAGCTTAGGCAGGTGGCCACTAAGAAGAGGAAGGCAACGGGGAATGAGTCCCTTGCCGAGAGGAGGGCCGTTGCCAAAATCCCAAGGAGGGCCGACGCGGGGAGGGCCGATGCTGGAGGGACCGATGCGGGGAGGGCCGATGCTGGAGGGGCTAGAGTTGTGAAGCCCTTGCGTGCTAAGATTTTGAAAAAGACCGGCACTAGAAGGGCCGACGCTGGGGAGGCCGATGCTAAAAGGGCCAAAATTGTAGAATCCCCGCATGTGTGCGAGGCAGCCAGAGCCCAAATCGATGAGCCCGCCAAGAAAGACATGGTAAAGGCCGAGGCCGGTGAGGAAGACGGGCAGAGCCAAATAAGAGAAAGAAGATCTTCTGCAGTTCCAGCTCCTCCTATCATCCTGCTCGATCCTTCTCCAGAGCAGGTTGCAAAAGCGCCGCCATCCGCGCCCGAAGCCATGGAGACGGAGCAGGTCCCCGTACCAACAGAGCCAACTCCCACAGCTATCCTGCCCCCCGTAGGGGCAACAACCGAAGCGCCTCCACCAGCCAAGGGGTCGGAGGCAGCAGAGTCGGAGGTGGAATCCTCCTCTGCGGCCCCCGTGCCGAGGGAAAGGAGGGGCGTCGACCCTTCTTTCCAATCACTGTTAGCGAACCACAGCCGCTAGGCCGAGCGGGCCATAGATGAAGCATCTGTGGTAGAGGTGCAGGAGTTTCTCCGGCATCAAGGGAGAGCCACCTTCTTCCGTGAGGCGTCTGTGGCACATCTCTGGGTGAGCCTTTGCTCCATTATCATTTTTCTTCTTTGTTTCGTTTGTTTTATTTTGCTTTTTAACATTGACATTCCATTCAGGCACTGAACTCTCTGATCGCCATGAGAGAACTTTGGACCCTGAGTGATGCTGCTCTCGACCAGTCATGGGAGGAGATGCTATCACTCCAGGCCAGGGCAGAAAAGGCAGAGATGGCTTTGGAGGATATCTGGGCCACCCTAAAGGTCGAATTCGAAGCCATCCGGCTGAGAGCCGAGAAGGCCAAGTATGCGCTGGAAGTTGCCCAACGTCGTGCAGCCAATGAGCTGGATAACGCTCAGGCGGCCGAGGAAAAGCAAAGGATAGCTGGGAGAGGCTGGAGGTGGTGGAATCAAAAATGTGCTTCCTGAAGACTCGATTGGATTCCGCCTCCAGTGAAATAGACGCAGCCAAAGAGGTCGCCCGCCAGTCTGTTGGCCCAGATGACAACCCAAGAGGGGGGATGAATTGGGTTCTTTAAAAAATTTAAACCTTTTAAGTATTTGTATGCTTAGTGAGTGAAAGTGAATGCAGATGCAAAAATAAAATACAATCAATAAGATAGAGATAGAGATAGAGATAAAAGAGACACGGCAAACACAAAGATTTTATAGTGGTTCGGTGTATCCAACACCTACGTTCACTCCCAAGATTCACTTGAGTCCACACTATAATCTTCCTTGATTACAGCCGAGTTGTTTTACAAGCTCACAACTCAAACTTGTTGTTTTTTCGGGATCACAAAGAACCCAGCCAGTTTTTCGGGCTCACCAGCACAAAAACCCTAACACAAGCTATACGAAGCTTGTACCGAGGTAAGACTACCTCCACTAGTTTAATCCCCCAGATTGAACTAGACACAAACAAAAGAAATATTTTTTTTCAAGTACACAGCTCCTCAATGAGCAGATAATCAAATAAAAGAACAAAGTTTAGAAAAGCCTGATTTGTAGTTGGTTGGCTTTTGAGCTTTTCTTCTTTTCTTCTTTTCCTCAACTCCTTTGAAGTGTAGAATCGGGCCTCAGCTCGGATTCTTCACGGACTGAATGTTGGAGTTGATTTGAGCTTTTTCTTCCTTTCTTTGAAAATCTTTTGATTTGCTCTTGAATAGCTCTTGGATTTTCTTCTGAAGCTTTCTTGGATTGATGAACTTGAGCACAGATGAAGCTTCCTTTGATTTCACACTTTTTCTTTCACTCTATTTTTGAATCTCGGATTTTTTCAAATGATGCTCTGTTTTTCCTCTTTTCTGAAGGATTTTTCTTTTTCTCTCTTGATTTGTATCTCTCTATATGTGTGTATTTGATTTGAAAACGACTTCTCTATTTATAGATTCTGCAAAAATATAGCCGTTAGAGACAAAGAAATATAGCCGTTATTGAAAAATCTTACCGTTGGCGCTGAGTTGGCATTCAGAAAAATTACGCCTAGATTTTTGGAGTCGACTCTAGCTTTAGGCGAGTCGGCTCGAAGACACGATACCAAAAATAGAAATATTCAGAAAGTTAAAGGGTCGACTCAACGAAAATAAAGTGTCGACTCCTGACAGTCGGGGGTCGACTCATGAAAGGCAAGGGGTCGACTCGCGAAGTGCTCAGAAAAATAATCCTCTGGTGTCTGAGCGGAGTCGACTCACACAGTCATGGAGTCGGCTCGACAAAATCGGGGGTCGACTCGAGAAATCACATGGGTCGACTCTAAAACAAACAGATATCTCTGTATACTGAGTGGAGTCGACTCTGAAACTCTAGAGTCGGCTCCAGAACATATCGAAAATCAGAGAATTTTCTGATTGACTTTAAATTCATTTCAGATTCATTTTAAATTAATTTTTGACTTGAATACAATAAAATTGTCATTAGGAATCAATTCAAGAAATGTTCCAAAACTCATTGATTGAAATATGAAGTATAAAAATTTCTTTTTGAAAGCTTAAACATGGAGCTTGAAGTTACTTTCAAATTGATTAAAGTCATACTTAACATACTCATTGATTGTTCTAAATAAATTCATTGCTCATGTAAATAAACTCATTGCTTCTTTTAATATACTCATGGCTTTTGGTAATCATCAAAATCAATAAGATTGGGGCAACAATTTCTCAACAATCTCCCCAACAATCTCCCCCTTTTTGATGATGATAAAAACATTGAGTATATGCATGAATGATTAAAGAATTTATTTTATTTTCATACTTAGGCTCCCCCTGAATGAGGTAGCTCCTCCTATGAAACTCAAATAAATATTCCATACATTCAATTTAAGCTTATACACAATTTAATGTCAAAAATTCAGCCTTTTCATCTAAATTGCATTTTCATTCATTTACTGTATGTGTAATGTTTAGTTATTACTTCCTTTTATCTCATTCATTCAATTATTTATTATATGCATATATAATAACATTTGATTAATTTCTTTCGATTTAATTTCTCCCCCATGCATATACAGTTATAAAACTCTCTCCCTTTTTTGTTATCAACAAAAAGGTAGAGAAGCATCAAACATAATCACATTCATTCATTCAAGATATGTTTTAACAAGATCTGAGATTCATTGATAATAGGAGAAGTACATTCAAACTCAGATTACATTGAGTATTCAAAACAGACTTTTCATTACATCAATGTATCAAAATGTAAAACATAATATGAACTTCATTACATTGCAAAGACTAAGCATCTAATACATCAAAAGTGAGTCCTTACAATCCTTATTAAGTGATCTATAATATTCTTCATTCCGTCAGTTTGAATCTTAAGATAATCTTTCAATCTTTCATCTACAAAAGTACAAGCAGTTAATATTTTGTCTTGAAGTTCAGCATTGCATTTTGCATAGGTCTCACCATCTCCACAGATATCTTTAAGTTCTTCAAAAATATTCTTTAGGTCTCCACTTAAAGACTCAGTTGAAGTGCTAAGAGTTGATTCAATCTTGGTGATCCGATCATCTAATGAATAAAGAGTTTCTTAAGATTCATAAATTTGTTGTCAAACTCTGATTTCAATTTATCTGCCTGATCATCAAGAAGACTTTTAAGCTGCCTTAACTGAAGATCTGAAAAACCGACAGACGAAGAAGATGACTGATCAACCATTGGAGCAGAAGAAGGGGCTGGAGCAGGAACAGAAGAGCTCGGAGGTACAGGAGATGAAAGTCTAACTGACGGTCCAGGTGCCTCAGCATCCGCAGCTCTATCTTCCAACATACTTTTCCTTTCCCATCTGCCATTCTTCTTCACAAAACCCATTCTATGAATAGTGGCCAAACTATAGTAATCGGTGTGTATTAAATTTCTCATTGGCTCACTATCGGATATGATTATCCCTTGGCTTTGAAATATTTTAGTTAGAATCATGTCGTAGGGTAAAGGTCAAAAGGATAGGTGGCGTGGAGGAGAACAAACTGGTGGAGGAGGATCGGATGGAATTAAGTTTGTAGGTTGAGAGATAGTTTTATCAGCAGTTCTGGTTCTAATCTTGGTCCAAATGCCATTACATTTGGCATAGTCCATACGGTGTAGGGAGTGTGCATTAAAAATGTCAGTGTGACGCAATGATGCACTAGTTTCTCCTTTGAGTTTCACATTGTAAATTCAAATACGTAAGTGAGAAACATCCCGTATGGCAAGGCGGCTTTGGATCTACCTACAGCTTCTTTCATTATAACCATCATTAATTCTGGAAAATCTAAAGGAGTTCCTTCTAATATGTCAAACATGAGTCCTATGTCCCTATCAGTTATGGCATTAAATGAACCGGCACGAGGTGCAAATATCTTTGCAATAATACTGTGTAGCAATCTATTCTCAACATTCAACATGTTAGCATCAAGATTGTCTACATGAGCATTATCATCCTCTAAGCCCAAAATAGAAGCAATTTTAAAGTTTCTTTCGCTAGGAAAATTTGTCAAGACACCATCGGATGGAATACCTAGGGCTGACCCTAGCACATCACTATTAAAATTAATTTTAACATTTTTAACAAGTGAAGAAATAGTTCCATCACCAAAACTAATATTTTCATAAAATTCATAAACAAGAGTAGGATAAATAGGTTTCCTAGTAGATAATAGGTCAGTCCAACCTTGAGAAGCTAGGAGATTTCCTATTTTAAATCCCTCTTTTTCTAAGAAACTGAAATCTACTAACCTTCCATTGGAAATAGATCGAGTGGTTAAAGAAGGAAATATAGATCTTGAGGAGGAAGAAGAATTTTTCCGAGGAAGATCCGTTGTGTCTTCTCTTGAGTGAGAACCCTTCTTCTTTGGAGCCATCCTTTTCCTCTACAAGATGGAAGAAGCTTGATGAAAAATAGAGTAAGAAGGAGACGTTTTTGGAATGAGGCGAGTGGAATGAGAAAACTTTCTTGGTGGAGACGTGTGAGTCAAGAATTTGGCCCTTATATAGGGAGGATTCAAAAGAGCTAGCTTGTCAGGTGCCTGGATGGTTACCTGGTTAGTTAGCTTTCTTGAATAGTCCCATGATAAAGGTCAAAAGGATAGGTGGCGTGGAATAAAGTGGACAAGCTTTCATGAAAAAGGAATGTGGGTAGTTAACTACCTAGCTAACTTACTCACTAGAAGACAAAAACATTGAGGTCATTCTAAGGAATTTTCATGAAAGATTTAATTGATTTAGATGGAATTAGATAATCAATACATTTCAATCAAGATGTCCAATCACAAACAAGTGTCACAAACATGATTACTTAATTAATTAGATGGATCAATCATTCCAAGTTCCATTCTTATTTCATAAAATTTTGATTCATCTAAAGGTTTAGTAAATATATCTGCGAGTTGTTTTTCAGTGTTTACAAATTCCAATACAATGTTGCCATCATTAACATGATCTCTAATAAAATGATGTCGGATTTCTATATGTTTTGTTCTAGAGTGTTGAATAGGATTTTTAGTTAGACAAATTGCACTAGTGTTGTCACATTTTATTGGTATTCCCTTTTGTTTGATACCATAATCCTCTAGTTGCTGCTTAATCCACAAAATTTGAGCACAGCAACTTCCAGCTGCAATGTATTCGGCCTCGGCCGTAGACAATGCTACTGAAGTTTGCTTCTTGCTAAACCATGAGATTAAGTTAACACCTAGGAATTGGCAAGTTCCACTAGTTGATTTTCTGTCTAGTTTACATCCAGCAAAGTCTGAATCGGTGTATCCTATTAAGTCAATGCTAGATTGTCTGTCATACCAAAGTCCTAAGTTTTTAGTTCCATTTAAATATTTAAATATTCTTTTAACAGCAAGCAAGTGTGATTCTTTAGGATTAGCTTGATATCTGGCACACATGCAAACACTAAACAGGATATCAGGTCTACTGGCAGTTAAGTATAACAAAGATCCTATCATTCCTCTATAAAGTTTTAGATCTACAGATTTTTCAGAATTACAAGCATCAATTCTACAAGATGAGCTCATAGGGGTACCGATACTTTTAGATGTCTCCATGCCAAACTTTTTGATCATCTCCTTGATGTACTTGGATTGGCTTATGAAGATCCCGTCATTGCTTTGCTTGATTTGGAGTCCGAGAAAATAATTCAGTTCTCCCATCATACTCATCTCGAATTCTCCCTGCATAAGCTCAGCAAAATCTTTGCATAACGAGTCATTAGTGGCACCAAATATGATATCATCTACATAGATTTGAATAATTAAAATATCATCATTTTGTCTTTTAATAAATAAGGTTGTATCGACATTTCCTCGAATGAATTTATTACTAATCAAGAACTTGCTTAATCTTTCATACCAAGCCCGGGGAGCTTGCTTCAAACCATACAAAGCTTTGTTTAATTTAAATACGTGGTTTGGAAACAAGTGATTTTCAAAACCGGGTGGCTGTTCCACAAATACTTGTTCAGCAATATATCCATTTAAGAAAGCGCTTTTAACATCCATTTGATATAATTTAAAATTCATAAAACAAGCAACAGCAAGAAGTAATCTGATAGCTTCTAATCTAGCAACAGGGGCATATGTTTCATCAAAATCAATTCCTTCTTCTTGATTATAACCCTTAGCTACTAGTCTTGCTTTATTTCTTATTATGTTACCATGTTCATCTAACTTATTTCTGAAAACCCATTTTGTTCCAATAATTTGATAATCATTAGGTCTTTCAATAAGTGTCCAAACATTATTTCTTTCAAATTGATTAAGTTCTTCATGCATTGCATTTAACCAATCAATATCATTCTTAGCTTCATCATAACATTTAGGTTCAATTTTAGAAACAAATGCTAAGTTATTATATGTATCTCTAAATGTCGATCTTGTCCTAATTCCATGAGATATTTCACCAATAATTTGATCTTTAGGGTGACTGTGAACATACCTCCATCCTCTTTCTAAGTCATCATTACCTTGTGAGGCTTCAGGTGGATTAGGATTGTTTTCTTCATTTACCTCTTGTGTATCTGATTCATCTTTGTCCTTCAAGGTGATGTCTTTGAGTTGATCTTCAATTTCATCTGCATCAACTATACCTTTTCTCTTCCTTAAGGGAAGATCATTAGTTTCATCAAATATCACATGAATAGATTCTTCAACTACCAATGTCTTTTTGTTAAAAACTCTAAAAGCTCTACTATGCAATGAATAACCAAGAAAAATCCCTTCGTCAGATTTAGCATCAAATTTATCAAGATTTGTTTTTCCGTTATTCAAAACAAAGCAGCGACATCCAAAGACATGAAAATAACCGATATTAGGTTTTCTTCCTTTCCAAAGTTCATAAGGAGTCTTTTTCAAAACAGGTCTAATTAATGCACGATTTAAAACATAACATGCAGTGTTAATTGCTTCAGCCCAAAAATATTTTGGAAGATTGCTTTCACACAACATGGTACGAGCCATTTCTTCTAAAGTTCTGTTCTTTCTTTCTACTACTCCATTTTGTTGAGGTGTTCTGGGTGCAGAAAAATTATGTTCAATTCCATTTTCATTACAAAAATTTTCAAAATATTGATTTTCAAATTCTTTTCCATGATCACTTCGTATCGATAAAACAGAAGAATTCTTTTCATTTGTAATTCTTTTAAATAATTTTTGAAATGATGGAAATGCTTCATCTTTACTGGCTAAGAATAAAACCCATGTAAAACGAGAGAAATCATCAATTATGACAAAACCATATCTTTTTCCTCCTAGACTAGTTGTTCTTGTAGGACCGAATAAATCCATGTGCAAGAGTTCTAAAGGTCTAGTGGTTGAAATCACATTTTTCGATTTAAAAGATACTCGAGTTTGTTTTCCAAATTGACAAGCATCACAGATTTTATCTTTTTCAAAAGAAAGTTTTGGCAAACCATTTACTAAATCCTTTTTGATTAGTTTAGATAATAGATCCATGCTTGCATGAGCTAGCCTACGATGCCATAACCAACTATTATCAGTTTTATTATTCATAGCAACTAGGCAATCAACATTTCTATCATTCAAATCATTTAAATCAACAATGTATACATTACCATGCCTATGACCAATAAATTTCATATTATCATTAGTAGGATTTTTAACAATGCATAAAGATGATTCAAATGTAACTTTAAATCCTTTATCACATAATTGACTGATACTTAGTAAATTATGCTTTAAACCTTTCACAAGTAAGACATTGTCAATAAAAGTATGAGGTGTGATACCTATTTTTCCAATGCCAATAATTTTTCCTTGGCCATTATCACCAAAAGTAACAACACCTCCATCTTTTGCCTCTAAAGTGATGAATTGAGACTCATCACCCGTCATGTGTCTTGAACACCCGCTATCCAAGTACCATTGTCTTTTAGTTGCTCGGGTTGCAAGACACACCTGCATACACAATTTTAAGTTTTGCTCTTAGGTACCCAAGCTTTCTTGGGTCCTTTCGGGTTAGTTAAAATAGTTCCTTTTGGAACCCATATTTGTTTAACTTTGTGTGTGTGACAAGTATATGCTTTGTGTCCAAATTTACCACATTTAAAGCAAGTAATTCTAGTTGAATCATCAGCATGCACATAAATATTTTTCAAAAATTTTTGTCTTTCAATAGGATTGTATCCAAGACCAGCTCTATTGTAAACAGCCCTTTGACTATTTAATATCATTTCTAACTTTTCTGAACTCAAAGTAAATTTATCAATAATAGGTTTTAATTTATTTACTTCATCTTTCAAATCTTGGTTTTCCTTTAGTAAAGAATCATTGTTATTTGAAATTCTTTCTTTTTCAAGAGTAAGTTCCTTAATTTCATTTCTCAAGTCTTTATTCTTTGAACTTAATTTAGCAAAATCATCTACAAGTTCATAAAAAGCACCATGCAATTCATCAAAAGTAAAGTCATCTAGAAAGCTAGGACTTACCTCATTTTCATCAGCCATGAAGCATACATTTGCAACTTCAGTCTTTTCTTCTTCTTCCGAACTTGTTGCTTCACTGTCACTCCATGTAGCCAACATAGCCTTCTTCTTTACTTTCTTAAAACCTTTCTTCAACAGTGGACATTCTGGTTTGATATGTCCAGGCTTCTTACACTCATAGCATATAGGAGGTTCACTTCTTTCCTTTTCTTTGCTATGATCTCCTTTGGTGAATATTTTTCTTTTTCCAAATCTTTTTCTTCTCATAAATTTCTTGAACTTTCTAGAGATGAGAGCCATATCATCATCTTTTTCACTCTCACTAGTTTCATCTTCACTTTCCTCATTTTGAACATTACCTTTCAATGCCATGGTCCTTCTCTTCTTTGAATCGTCTTCATCAATGTGTTGACGTTGTTGTAGTTCATGAGTCATCAAAGATCCGACCAATTCTTCAAGTGATAGATTGTTGAGGTCTTTAGCTTCTTGTATAGCTGTGACTTTTGCTTCCCATGATCTAGGCAAAGATCTCAAAATTTTTCTCACAAGATCACTGTTAGCATAAGACTTACCCAAACTTTTTAAACCATTAATAATGTCGGTAAATCTAGTAAACATATCAGTGATATTTTCAGATGAATCCATTTTAAATAGTTCATACTTATGAACAAGCATATTAATTTTGGATTCCTTGACTTGGTTAGTACCCTCATGGGTAACTTCAAGTCTATCCAAATCTCTTTAGCAGACATGCATGTAGATATACGATTAAACTCATTTGCATCAAGAGAACAATAAAGAACATTCATTGCTTTTGCATTTAATTGAGCTAATTTCTTATCTTGCTCATCCCATTCAGATTCAGGCTTTGCAATATCAATATTATCAATCTTAACAGTGGGTGTGTGAGGTCCATTAATTATGATTCCCCATAAATCATAATCAAGTGCTTGAATGAATATTTTCATTCGTGCTTTCCAATAAGTGTAATTTGTTCCATTGAACAAAGGTGGTCTATTAGTTGACTGTCCTTCGGTCAACATAGATCCCATTTGGATTACTACTGATCTTTAGCTCCAAGCTTATCAAAGCTATAGGAATCAAGAGCACGCTGCTCTGATACCACTTGTTGCCCAGATGTAGTAGCCCAAGAGGGGGGTGAATTGGGTATTTTAAAAATTAATTCAATGGATGATATTGACTAACGCAGATATGTGCTTAATCAAAAGTTAATTTGCAGCGGTGTAGTGGAGTGCACAAAATAGAAAATACACAGATCAATCAAACACAAACACAGCAGGGTTTATAGTGGTTCGGTGCCAAACTCGGCTCCTACATCCACTCCCCAAAAACCCTTGGGAATTTCACTAATCGTATCACAACGATTACAACCCCTAGCCTTCCCCGGCTAGTCCTCTTGTTTTCACGGCACAAGGCAGCCAAATCCCCTAGCCTTCCCGGCTAGTCCTCTTGTTTTACTGGCACAAGGAAGCCAATCCCCTAGCCTTCCCGGCTAGTCCTCTTGTTTTAATGGTACAAGGAAGCCAATCAAGAAACTAGGGTTATCTCTAACCCTAATACAAGATTTATCAAAGAATAACAGATAGCTCCAAATATGAGCAGATATTCAAATAAGAACTTTACAATTTTTAGAAGCAATAACCAGCAGCAAATGTAGAATGTCGACGCAGCTGAGATTTGAATCTTGCTTCAAAGGCTTGGACGATTTTTGAGCAAGTGTTGAAGGATGAAACTTCGCAGCACAAAGACTTGCTTCTCAAGATCCGAAAGTTGTAAGCAATAAACACTCTCTTTTGATTTCTTTCTTTTCTCTCTTTTGTATTCTTGATGTGTCAAAAAATGTAAGAGATTCGTCAAGGTTTTCTTCTGAACATCTCTATTTAAACCAATCAAAAAACTATCCGTTAGATTCATTGGTAAATAGAAGAAAAGAAAAACGGGAAGAAATAAAACCGTTTGAAATATTTTCCCAAATGATGAAAGCATTAAACCCATTGCTAGTGAGGATTCCTGTCCATAATCAAAAGGAAACGGTCAGCATTCATCAAAATAGAAATGAGAGAGAGAAAGAGCATTAAATGAGAGAGAGAGAGAGTAAGCATTAAAACAAGTTGGCTGAAATAAATTTTCAGCAACTCCCAAGAGAAACGTCCGGCCAACAATGGGAAAAAGAGAAACCAGTAAGCTAGCTTTTCTCCCAAGCTAGCTAGCTAGGTTCCAAAATCCCACGGCTGAAGTGATCAGCCCTCAAACCAACAATGCAAGGGAGCTAGCTTGTTAGCTAGCTCTCTCAAGGAGTCATACGGTTTGGGTGAAAATCGTTCAAGAATAGCTAGCTTGGAGCCACTCATAGCATGTAAAAAAGAGAGAGCAAGTTAGCTTGTAAGCTAGCTTATTTTCAAAAATGCACGGTGGAATCCTTTCATGAAGGTCAACTTTTAAAATCTAGCTAACTTACTAGTTAGCTATTTAAAAAGTGTAGGGAGTCATGCAAAAAGATAGTTAGCTTATGAGCTAACTAGATAAAAGGCAAACCTATTCATGACAAAAATAGCTAACTCCCAAGCCATGAAAACAATAAAGATAGTTAGCTTATAAGCTAACTCCCAAAGGGAATCATGAAAAGATGGTTAGCTTGTAAGCTAGCTTCTCAATAAAAGCTACGGGAGATGGTTTCATGAAAAGGAATTCTTGTCATCCAGCTAACTCATAAGTTAGCTATCCATAAAGGTGTGAAGCCATGATAAAAAGATAGTTAGCTTGTGAGCTAACTCCATTTTGAAATCATGCGGTTGGGAATGAAGGATTTATCAAATAGTTAGCTTGTTAGCTAGCTAGATAAAAAGCAAATCCTACCATGCAATAAAGTAGTTAACTAGTTATTTAGCTAGATGTAAAGTTAACTCTATTCATGACAAAAGTAGCTAACTAGATAGCTAACTCCCAAAGATGCTTTTCATGAAACGTAGCAAGGAGGAATGCTTGAACAAGTTAGCTACCTAGCTAACTCTTTTTATCATACTCACTGCCAAGAAAAAAAACGCCCAAAACAAGCTAGCTCTCCAGCTAGCTGGATTTTAAACCCATTCGGCCAAGAGAAAGTGGAGAAAAAGTTAGCTAACTTGTTAGCTAGCTAGAGAGGATTTTTCATGCAAACCACTTGAGGCAAGCTAGCTCATCAGCTAGCTAAATCTTCAACCCATTCGGCCAAGAATCCTGCAGCAAAAAAATAGTTAGCTATATGGGATATCTAGCTAACTCAAAGAACCAACCAGCTAGCTGACTAGCTAACTGATTCCAAGGAGTGTTCGGCCAAGAAGGATTTCAGCAAAACATAGCTAGCTTACAAAGGTATCCAGCTAACTAATGGAAGGGATAAGCTAGCTCCCAAGTCAACTCAATTTATGCATGGTTCGGCTAGGCTCATTGTGAGTGGGAAATAAATTAGCTAGCAAGTGGGGAAAGCTAGCTAAGAGGAGAAATAAGGTAACTCACATATTCATGCAATAATTCTAAGCAATTAAAGAGTCAATTAAATGTTTTGTAATCATCAAAATCAATTCAAGGGTCAACAATCTCAACAGCAATGTACCATAATATCATGCTCGGAAGATTAATGGGTTTTCCAGTCACTATAGCATCCATTACAAGATATCTCTCTCAGAAACATAGTCAAATCTCTCAATCTTAGGGAATAGGATCCTACTACAAATATTATGGAGAAGTCTTAATTCTAAGGACAGTTGATTAGCAAAGACTTCTTCAAAACCAACAATCTCCCTGTTAAGCAATCTTGATAGAGCTGGGCTTCTATCATCAGATGAAAAAGTAGAAGTACCCGACACTGGAAGATCCAACAATCTTGAGAGCAAATCTACTGTCACAGTTATTCTATTTCCTCTAATGATGCTTACAAGTCCATTGTCTCCTCTTGATAGATTTTTATAAAATTCTTTAACTAGGGCTGGGTAGGTAGGACAATCTAAAGAACATATCTTCTTCCATCCCATTTCAATTAACTGCCTCCCCACAAGAAAACCTTCTGCCTCAAATAATTCAAAATCAACCTTCCTTCCAGTTGTAATCACTCTATCGGCAATACAATCTACCTGAGATGGGGCCATAGTGGGAGAAGCACTCGGAGTCGAAGAGGATGAGGTTGAATCCATGCTCGGTGAGGGTTCACGAGCGGGACGCCTCACAGTCTTCTTCACCGCCTTCTTCCTTTTCACCCCGGCCGCACCAAGGCTAGATCCACGGGTTTTAGGAGCCATTTGATCTAGTGGAAGGGTTAATCAGGGATTTCTAAGGATTTGGTAGGTTAGGAAAAA
Organism: Calamus simplicifolius; assembly: GCA_900491605.1. Taxonomy (NCBI): domain Eukaryota; kingdom Viridiplantae; phylum Streptophyta; class Magnoliopsida; order Arecales; family Arecaceae; genus Calamus; species Calamus simplicifolius. The sequence goes on along the minus strand of UESW01003974.1, from coordinate 1,932,703 downwards.
TTTTGGAGAGAGTATTTGGATGATTTGAGAGTAGAAACGAACGAGGAGTCGACTCTGCCCTAGATAAATCGACCTGGGACCACTTCGAGTCGGCTCCCGTAAAGTGTGGGGTCGACTTCGGGTAGTCACATAAATCTATTCCGAAGTGGAGTCAACTCGCGCAGAGATGGGGTCGGCTCTAGAGTTTCAGTAGAAACATGGAGTCGACTCCAATACTGACCGAGTCGGCTCCGAGATCATTTCAGAGCAAAAAACATAAAGTTTCAGATAATCTGAAATGTGTCCGGATATTGATCATAAAAATTGATAAAATAATCATTGGATTTTAATAGATCAATTAGATGTGAATTCTAGATAAGATTTCCTTAAAGATCAAGGATTTGAAGAATTTTAGATAAAATTTCCTTAGGGGTTTAAAATTCATTCTAATGGATCACAAATCCCTAACTCTCCTCTAAGATAACAGAATCTTTCTTCACTCAAGGGTTTTGTAAATATATCAGCTAATTGATCTTCAGTATTAACATAATCAAGACATATTTCTCCATTAGTTACATGTTCTCTAATAAAATGATATCTAATTTCTATGTTTTAGTTCTAGAATGTTGAATTGGATTTTTTCTTAGATTAATTGCACTTGTGTTATCACATTTTATAGGTGTTTTATCAAGTGTGATACCATAGTCTTCAAGTTGTAGCTTAATCCATAGGATTTGAGCACAGCAACTTCCAGCTGCAACATATTCAGCTTCAGTAGTTGATAATGCAACTGAGTTTTGCTTTTTGCTAAACCATGAGATTAAGTTACTTCCTAAGAATTGGCATGCACCACTTGTGCTTTTTCTATCTAACTTACATCCAGCATAATCAGAATCAGTATATGCAATTAAGTTCAATGTTGAGTCTCTAGAATACCATAAACCTACATTTTTTGTTCCACTTAAGTATCTTAGTATTCTTTTAACAACAATTAAATGTGATTCTTTAGGTTCAGACTGAAATCTAGCACATAAGCAAACAGCAAACAATATGTCTGGTCTACTTGCAGTTAAGTAAAGTAGGGATCCGATTATACCTCGATAATATTTTGATCAACCTTCTTACCTTCTTCATCTTTGTCCAGCTTGCATGAAGGACTCATTGGTGTTCCGAGGGGTTTGATTGATTCCATACCAAACTTCTTTAGAATTTCTCTTGTGTATTTTGTTTGGTTGATAAAGATTCCCTCTTTGCTTTGTTTGATTTGGAGTCCAAGGAAGAAATTGAGTTCTCCCATCATGCTCATTTCAAATTCTCCTTGCATTAACTTAGCAAACTCTTGACATAGAAGATTGTTAGTAGCACAAAAATGATCATCAACATATATTTGAACTACTAATAAATCTTTACCTTTTCTTTTCAAAAACAATGTTTTATCAACATTTCCTCTTATAAAATTATTTTCAATTAAGAATTTACTTAATCTATCATACCATGCTCTAGGTGCTTGTTTCAAACCATATAATGCTTTGTGCAATTTAAAAACGTGATTTGAAAATTCATGATCTTCAAAACCTGGTGGTTGTTCTACATATACTTCTTCATTTATAAATCCATTTAGAAAAGCACTTTTACATCCATTTGAAATAAGTTAAAATTCATGTGACATGCAAATGCAAGTAATAGTCTAATGGCTTCTAATCTAGCTACTGGTGCAAAGGTTTCATCAAAATCAATACCTTCTTCTTGATTATATCCTTTTGCAACTAATCTAGCTTTGTTTCTAATTACTATGCCATTTCATCTAGTTTATTTCTAAATATCCATTTTGATCCTATAACAGAATGATTTTTAGGTCTTTCTACTAATGTCCATACATTATTTCTAGTAAATTGATTTAATTCTTCTTGCATTGCTAACATCCAATTATATCTTTTTCAGCTTCTTCAATAGTTTTAGGTTCAATTTGTGATACAAATGCAAGATGATTACTAATATTTCTCATAGATGATCTAGTTCTTATTCCTTGAGATGGATCACCTATAATCAATTCCTTAGGGTGACTATAAGTATATCTCCAATCCCTAGGAAGATCCATATCATTATGATTAGTGTTAGTATCATCATCCTTAGGTGAATCATTATCTTTAGCGTCTTGCTCATGATCTGAAGATACATCAATATTTAATTTTTCAAGATCTTTCTCAATTATGTTTGTATCTTCTTCATCATCAAATTTTTCGGAATGAGTTGCTAAAGATTCATCAAAAACTAGATGAATGGATTCTTCAACAACTAAAGTTTTCTTGTTAAATACTCTATATGCTTTACTAGTTGTTGAGTATCCTAAGAATATTCCTTCATCAGATTTAGCATCAAATTTGCCTAAATTATTTACCATTATTGTGAACAAAACATTTACAACCAAATGCATGAAAATATTTAATGTTGGGTTTTCTATCATGCCATAATTCATAAGGTGTTTTCTTTAAAATAGGTCTTATTAATGCTCTATTTAGGATGTAACATGCTGTGTTAATAGCTTCCGCTCAAAAGTATTTCGGGAGTTTACTTTCACATAGCATGGTACGGGTCATGTCTTCTAGAGTTCTATTTTTCCTTTCAACTACTCCATTTTGTTGAGGGGTTCTTGGTGCAGAAAAATTATGATTAATACCATTTTCATTGCAAAAACTTTCAAATAAGTGATTTTTAAATTCAGTTCCATGATCACTTCTTAGAGACACTATGGTAGTGTTTTTCTCATTTGTTACTTTCTTGAAGAATTTCAGGAATATCGAGAAAGTCTCATCTTTGTGAGCTAAAAATATTACCCAAGTGAATCTAGAGTAATCATCTACTATCACAAGACCATATTTCTTTCCTCCTAGACTTGTGGTTCTAGTTGGTCCAAAAAGGTCCATGTGAAGTAGCTCTAATGGCCTAGAAGTTGAAACAACATTTTTAGATTTAAAAGAACTTCTCGTTTGTTTTCCAAACTGACATGCATCACATATTTTGTTATTTTCAAAATCTATTTTAGGTAGTCCTTTTACTAAATCCATTCTAATTAGTTTTAAATCAGGTGTGTGCTTGCGTGACCAAATCTTTGATGCCACAACCAACCAATCTCATTCATATTAGCATTATTAGCAACTAAGCAATGATTATTAGTAGACAAATTGTCTAATTCAATCAAGTATACATTGCCATTTCTATTTCCAATAAAAACAATGCTATTATCAATGGGATTAGCAACTGTGCATATAGAAGATTCAAATGATACTTTAAAACCTTTGTCACATAATTGACTAATGCTAATTAAATTATGTTTCAAACCATCAACATATAAGACATTTTCAATATATGTGGAGGGAGTTATTTGAATGTTACCAAGCCCCAAGATTTGGCCTTTGCCATTATCCCAAATGTAACTACTCCTCCTCTTTTGCTTTCGAGGGTGATGAATTGATCTTTGTCACCCGTCATGTGCCTTGAGCAGCCGCTATCAAGATACCACTTTTGCTTTGATCTTTTGGCCGCAAGACACTCCTGCAAAGATAATCAAGTCTTATGTTTAGGTACCCAAGCTTTCTTGGGTCCTTCATGGTTAGTAGCAATAAAAATTATTCCTTTTGGAACCCATATTTTCTTTCCTTTAATATTTAAGTTTTTATTAGGTTTTAGAATTTTACATTCATAAGATTTATGTCCTTTTTGATTACATTTAAAGCATGTAAAATTACTTTGGCCAGCATGCACAAAAATATTTTTCAGTGATTTTTGTTTTCTTAAAGTGTTATACCCTAATCCGGCTTTGTCAAAAACTGCTTTTTAACTATTTAATAACATGTCCAATTTAGCTGAGCTTAAGGTAAACTTATCAACTATGTTCTTATGTTTTTCAACCTCTTTCCTTAGTTTATCATTTTCATTGGAAATTAATTCTTTTTCTTTTACCAAAATTTTATTTTCAGATTTAAGTTTCTTAACTTCATTATTAAGATCTTCCTTTTCTTTAATGAAAGTTAAATTTTCATTTTTCAAAAGCTTGTATTTCTTTTTCAAAACCTTGAAATCGCCGACAAGTTCATTAAAAGCATCAAATAATTCATCAAAAGCAAATTCATCGCAAGGGTTATCGAACTTACCTCATCGTTGTCGTCCGCCATAAAACATACATTTGCGACTTCCTTTTGTTCTTCTTCTTCGGAAGAAGATTCTTCGCTATCACTCCAAGTCGCCACATAGGCCTTCTTTTTCTTTTTGTAGGCTTTCTTTAATTTAGGACATTCATTCCTAAAGTGCCCCGGTTTATTACACTCATAGCAAGTCAAGGGGTCTTTCTCTTTTTCTTTGTCCTTGTCCTTGTTCTTATCCTTTTCTCCTTCCCACTTTGCTCCAAATTTCTTCTTGTGGAAGGGTTTCTTTCTCCTCATGAATCTTTTAAACTTTTTAGCTAAGAGAGCAGTCTCTTCATCATCATCATCATCATCATCGCTGCTGCTCTCTTCTTCTTTTGCAGCTTTGAGGGCAATCACTTTCTTCTTCTTTGTGTCCTCCTCTACGTGCTGCTTCATTGTCAGCTCATGGGTCATAAGTGATCCTAGAAGCTCCTCTAAGGGTAGAGTTGAGGTCCTTTACTTCTTGAATTGCTGTCATTTTTGCTTCCCATGATCTTGGTAGTGACCTAAGAATTTTTCGAACAAGTTCTGAGTTAGTATATGTCTTACCAAGACTTTTTAAACCATTTACAATATCTGTAAATCTAGTATACATGCATGCAATGGTTTCAGATTGTTCCATGCTAAACAACTCATATTTATGAACAAGAATATTAATTTTAGATTCTTTTACTTGGTTGGTACCCTCATGGGTAACCTCTAATCTATCCCAAATCTCCTTTGCGGAATTACATGTGGAGATTCTATTAAATTCATTTGCATCTAAAGAGCAATATAAAACATTCATGGCTTTAGCGTTAAGCTGTGCCATCTTCCTATCATTATCATTCCAGTCCCTTTCGGGCTTAGGAACAATAGTGCCATCAATAACATGTGTGGGTGTACTAGGTCCATTAATTATAACACCCCATAATTCATAATCAGAAGCTTGAATGAATATCCTCATTCTTGCTTTCCAATAAGAATAGTTGGAACCATTAAACAAAAGAGGTCTATTCGTAGAATGACCTTCGGCAAATGATCCAACTTGAGTTGCCATTTGGATCTTTAGCTCTTGATCGTGTGATCAAAATCTAATGAGCACTTGCTCTGATACCAATTGTTGGCCCAGATGACAACCCAAGAGGGGGGGGGGGTGAATTGGGTTCTTTAAAAAATTTAAACCTTTTTAAGTATTTGTTTGCTTAGTGAGTGAAAGTGAATGTAGATGCAAAAACAAAATACAATCAATAAGATAGAGATAGAGATAGAGATAAAAGAGACATGGCAAACACAAAGATTTTATAGTGGTTCGGTGTATCCAACACCTACGTCCACTCCCAAGATTCACTTGGGTCCACACTATAATCTTCCTTGATTACAGCCGAGTTGTTTTACAAGCTCACAACTCAAACTTGTTGTTTTCCCGGGATCACAACGAACCCAGCCGGTTTTGGGCTCACCAGCACAAAAACCCTAACACAAGCTATACCAAGCTTGTACCGAGGTAAGACTACCTCCACTAGTTCAATCCCCCAGATTGAACTAGACACAAACAAAAGAAATATTATTTTTCAAGTACACAGCTCCTCAATGAGCAGATAATCAAATAAAAGAATAAAGTTTAGAAAAGCCTGATTTGTAGTTGGTTGGCTTTTGAGCTTTTCTTCTTTCTTCTTTTCCTCAACTCCTTTGAAGTGTAGAATCGGGCCTCAGTTCGGATTCTTCACGGACTGAATGTTGGAGTTGATTTGAGCTTTTTCTTTCTTTCTTTGAAAATCTTTTGATTTGCTCTTGAATAGCTCTTGGATTTTCTTCTGAAGCTTTCTTGGATTGATGAACTTGAGCACAGATGAAGCTTCCTTTGATTTCATACTTTTTCTTTCACTTTATTTTGAATCTTGGATTTTTTCAAATGATGCTCTATTTTTCCTCTTTTTCTGAAGGATTTTTCTTTTTCTCTCTTGATTTGTATATATCTCTATATGTGTGTATTTGATTTGAAAACGACTTCTCTATTTATAGATTCTGCAAAAATATAGCCATTAGAGACAAAGAAATATAGCCGTTATTGAAAAATCTTATCGTTGGCGCTGAGTTGGCATTCAAAAAATCACGCCCAGATTTGTTGGAGTCGACTCTAGCTTTAGGCGAGTCGGCTCGAAGACGCGATACCAAAAATAAAAATATTCAGAAAGTTAAAGGGTCGACTCAACGAAAATAAAGTGTCGACTCCTGACAGTCGGGGGTTGACTCATGAAAGGCAAGGGGTCGACTCGTGAAGTGCTCAGAAAAATAATCCTCTGGTGTCTGAGCGGAGTCGACTTACACAGTCATGGAGTCGGCTCGACAAAATCGGGGGTCGACTCGAGAAATCACATGGGTCGACTTTGAAACAAACAGATATCTCTGTATACTGAGTGGAGTCAACTCTGAAACTCTAGAGTCGGCTCCAGAACGTATCGAAAATTAGAAATTTTCTGATTGACTTTAAATTCATTCCATATTCATTTTAAATTAATTTTTGACTTGAATACAATAAAATTATCATTAGGAATCAATTCAAGAAATGTTCCAAAAACTCATTGATTGAAATATGAAGTATAAAATTTTTTTTGAAAGCTTAAACATGGAGCTTGAAGTTACTTTCAAATTGATTAAAGTCATACTTAACATACTCATTGATTATTCTAAATAAATTCATTGCTCATGTAAATAAACTCATTGCTTCTTTTAATATACTCATGGCTTTTGGTAATCATCAAAATCAATAAGATTGGGGCAACAATTTCTCAACAATCTCCCCAACACAGTCCAACGCCAAGATTGCCGACTTGGAGGCGACGGTGACTGAGGCTAAGAGGGAGGCCATCGAGTCCGAGCGGAAAACCCTCGAGGCGGAGAAAAGAGCTGCAGAGGCCGTAGAGGATTTCAGGAAGTCTAAAGCCTTTGATAAGGAGCTAGCCGAATCGGCGGCGTTTGCTTACGATGCCGGCTTCCAAGACTGCAAGGAAAAAAAATCCAAGAACTCTACAACCTCGAGAATATTGAAGTGCTGAAGCAAGATGATGTCCCTGAAGATGATCACTCGGCCCCAAATGACCCTTAGTAGTTTTTTTTTTTGTATTGCTCTAAGCCTGACTCAGGTCGGCAATTTTGTAAACTTTTAGCCATCAATGAATGTTTTAACCCTCATCATGTGCTTTTGGTTATAATCAGCTTTAGCTGTGTGAGTTATCGCGAATCACCAACCAATGGTGCCTCATTAGATAGGTCGCGCGAAATGTGATTGTACGCCTAAACATTGTTCCGAATTATCGGTGCAGGGAGTCGGTTTTTGGTGCGATGCGGGGTGCCGATCTTAATTGTCGACATGGAGAGCCGGTCTTTAGTGCCGACACGGTGAGCTGGTCTTTAGTTGCTGACGCGGAGAGCCGGTCTTTAGTTGCCGACACGGAGCCGATCTTTAGTTGCCGATGCGGAGCCGGTCTTTAGTTGCCGATACAGAGCCTGTCTTTAGCACCGACGTGGAGAGCCGGTCTTTAGTTGCCGACGTGGAGAGCCGATCTTTAGTGACGACACGGAGCCGGTCTTTAGTGCCAACGCGGAGAGCCGGTCTTTAGTGCCGATGCAAAGAGCTGGTCTTTAGTTGCCGACATGGAGCTGGTCTTTACTTGCCAACGTGGAGAGCCGGTCATTAGTTGCCGACGCGGAGAGCCGGTCTTTAGTGCCGACACGGAGCTGGTCTTTAGTTGCCGACGTGGAGAGTCGGTCTTTAGTGCCAATGCGGAGAGCCGATCTTTAGTTGCCGACACGGAGCCGGTCTTTAGTGCCGACACGGAGCCGGTCTTTAGTGCCGACGCAGAGAGCCGGTCTTTAGTTCCAACACGGAGCCGGTCTTTAGTGCCGACACGGAGCTGGTCTTTAGTTGCTAATGCTGAGAGCTGGTCTTTAGTGCCAACACGGAGCGGTCTTTAGTGCCGATGCGGAGTCGGTCTTAATTGCCAATGCGGAGCCGGTCTTTGGTGCCGACGCGGAGCCGTCTTTATTGCTGATGCGGAGTCGGGCTTAATTGCTGACGCAGAGCCGGTCTTTGGTGCCGACGCGGAGCCGGTCTTTGGTTCCAATGGAGGCGGTCTTAATTGCCGATGCAGAGCCGATCTTAATTGCCGATGCAGAGCAGGTCTTAATTGCCAACGCGGAGCCGGTCTTTGGTGCTGATGCGGAGTTGGTCTTAATTGTCAACGCGGAGCCAGTCTTAATTGCCGACGTGGAGCCGGTCTTTAGCCTTTGGTGCCGAGCTGCTTCAGTCTTTTGAGATGCCAATGCGAGGTTGGTCTTGAATGCTAATGCAGGTCGGTCTCCTCTGCATGACATTTTTAAGTATCAATGAAAGAAATACTATCTCAAGTGCAGCGTACTTAGCTCTTGCGGCACCCCTATTTTCCTTCTGCAGACTTGGGCGCTCCCACTGGTGGTTACCCCCCAGGGAATCAAGTTGGTTGGGGTGGAGGTACCGCTGCCCTTACTTGGGCCTTCCTCTGTGTCGCCGTCCGTAGGAGAGAAGGCTACTTGGGTGGCGAGTGATGGCTTTCTAGGCTTTAAGTCGCTGATGGGTCTGATGATGGTGGACCTCTTGCTGGGGAGATTCTCGGTAGGATGAAGGATGGCTGGCTTGGGTAGTGACCACAAAGCGAGTGGAAGCTTTTGCTCGCTGTTGTGTGGTCATGAGATGTTGCCTCCGAAGCTCTTGCTCAGCTAGTTGAATGTGCCTCCCAGCATAACTGGTGAAAGCTTTTTGGATTCTTGTCATCACCATCTTTACGATCCATCATTTTGATAAAAAAGGGATTAGATCTGCAAACCAGTATCGCTGACACCCCCTTCCTGGCGCGCCAATCTGATGCAGACAAATCAACCGTGTTGAGCGACGGGCATGCTGAGGTTTATCGTGGGCTTCCAAATGGGATGGAGGGGTAGTCTCCCTTCTTCGGAACCCTGCAAGAAGTCCCCGGTCGGTGTTTTCGGCGAGGACCCTCCGACGCCCAAGTTAGTGAACTTGTCGCTCAGTTCTGTAGAAGTCAGATAATAGTTGAGAGATAGAGAGTGATAGATCGGGAGAGAGAAAGAGAGATCCCCTTGCATTGAGCTTGGGTCCTCCTCTTATACCTGTTGAGGGGTCCCGTTTACCTCGTTCTGTTGGAACCATCGAATCTTTTTTGTTGAGATAAGTTTCTTTGAACGGTGAGTGGTTAAGCCGTTGCTGGATGAGGGCCGCTTGTAGCGGTAACTACTGATCGTGGTAGCACTTGCCCGTGATTTCAATGAGCGAGGTACACGATAATAGACCTCGAATCTCGGGATCCGTTGCCTGAGGTGGGTCATTATGTATGCGAAAGAGGCACCAAGTTAGGATCGGAGCCGTTGCTGGAGGCCGAATCCAAAGGCCGTTCCTGGAGGCCATCGCTGGAGGCCGGAGCCAAAGGCCATCGCTGGAGGCCGGAGCCAAAGGCCGGAGCCAAAGGCCGTTGCTGGAGGCCGAAGCTGGAGGCCAGAGCCAAAGGCTGGAACCAAAGGCCGTTGCTGGAGGTCGGAGCCAAAGGCCGGAGCCAAAGGCCGTCGCTGGAGGCCGGAGCCAAAGGCCGTCGCTGGAGGCCGGAGCCAAAGGCCATCGCTGGAGGCCTTAGCCAAAGGCTGGAACCCAAGGCCGTTGCTGGAGGCCGAAGCCAAAGGCCGGAGCCAAAGGCCATCGCTGGAGGCCGGAGCCAAAGGTCGTTGCTGGAGGCCGTCGCTGGAGGCTAGAGCCAAAGGCCATCGCTGGAGGCCGTCACTGGAGGCCGGAGCCAAAGTTCCTTTTCTTGGTTTTTCTGTCACATCATTATCTTAGGAAATCGTGCAAAAGATAATACCACCCAGAGGAGTCGCAGCCGTATCAGATGCCCCCCTGTCCCTGAGATGGGTGAGCGCACAATCACCAGCGAAAGGGATGTTAATATCCTCTAGGCGGCCAATTCTCGCGCCCTCATTTCGTCTGTCCGGGCTATTGGGATTGGAGAGGATTTCCCTCGAGTAGTAAGTCGTAAAAGGAGAGCGTCATCATTGCGGTAAGGCCATTGCCATTTCTCTATTGGTGAGCTTTTTATGTTTTTCGCGCCGGTAGGCTGCCGAAGTGCCTTCCATTTGAAGGTGGACACATGGCCAGAACGGACGGCCATGGTATGATTCTAAATGGGGCTATAAAAGAAAAAATCATCCTTATCCTCCCATCCTCCTTTTTCTTATGCTATTGCTTCCTCTTGAGTCTGCAAGCATATGTCTGCCTCCCGTGTTTTATTCTCTCTTCGTGCTCCTTCGATCCTAGCTCGAGTTTTCCAGGTTAGTCTCCATGGCTTCCTTACCTTCTTGTTCTATTTCAGATTTTGGGGATCGTTCCCCCACTCCTCAAACTTTCGCTTCCTTACCAAGCCAGTGGTCTACCCCCTCCTCCAATCGCTCCTTGCCAGAACGGCAGCCGGTCAGATGCCCCATAACCGGGAGTCATCTGACCGGCAGGCGGACTTCCACCCGGAGCCATCCGATGGCTGCTAGTCTTTCCAGCGTTGCCAAGGAGTCCCCCGAAAGGACTGCTTCCACTATGTCTGCTCAAGACATAGTAAATATGAAAACTAGGTATAGCTTTCCACCAAACCTTCGTCTGTTCTACCCTGCTCCTGATGACAAGGTAACCTCTTCCCATCTCGGAAGGGTTGCCTTGTATGGAGCCTTCTTTAAGGCCGGACTTCGGCTACCTATTCATCCTTTCATCCTCAATCTTCTGGACCGATACTCTCTAACGCCTTCCCAGTTAGTTCCTAACTCGATCCGAACCATTGTCGGCTTTCTGGTTCTCTGTCACCTGCAAGGTATAGAGGTCAGCATCTCCTTATTCCGTAGTTTTTATACCCTCCGCAAGCAATCAGGTTGGTGGTCTTTTACCCCTAGGTCCAATAGGATCCTCAAGTTGTACCTTCCCACCTCCGTTAAAGGGTGGAAGGATAAGTTCTTTTTTGCTGATATTGGTGGGGTGTGCGGAAGCTGGGGGACACCCAACATTGATGCCAATAAGGATTCTTCCATCCTCCAAGAGATCGAATGGCATTTGGGCAGCTTCTGACTGCCGATGTCCCTCGATGCAATAAGCTTTTGGTTGATGAAAACCTTTGTCTTGCCGGCCTAATCCCTTCTGGTGGTGAGCACTTGATTACCCACCTTTTTTCTTCTTTTCTTTTCCTTTTCTTTTCTTTTCCTTTTCTTTTCCTTCGTGAGCATAGACAGGCGGCCTCTAAGAAGAGGAAGGCAACGGGGAATGAGTCCCTTGCCGAGAGGAGGGCCATTGCCAAAATCCCAAGGAGGGCTGACGCGGGGAGGACTGACATGGGGAGGGCCGATGCTGGAGGGGCTAGAGTTGTGAAGCCCCTGCGCGCTAAGATTTTGAAAAAAGACCAACACTAGAAGGGCCGATGCTGGGGAGGCCGATGCTAAAAGGGCCAAAATTGTAGAATCCTCGCACATGTGCGAGGCAGCCAGAGCCCAAATCGACGAGCCCGCCAAGAAAGACATGGTAAAGGCCGAGGCCGGCGAGGAAGACGGGCGGAGCCAAATAAGAGAAAGAAGATCTTCTGCAGTTCTAGCTCCTCCTATCATCCTGCTCGATCCTTCTCCAGAGGAGGTTGCAAAAGCGCCGCCATCCACGCCCGAAGCCATGGAGACGGAGCAGGTCCCTGTACCAACAGAGCCAACTCCCGCAGCTATCCTGCCCCCCGTAGGGGCAACAACCGAAGCGCCTCCACTAGCCAAGGGGTCGGAGGTAGCAGAGTTGGAGGCAGAATCCCCCTCCGCTGCCCCCGTGCCGAGGTAAAGGAGGGGCGTCGACCCTTCTTTCCAATCACTATTAGCAAACCACAGCCGCTGGGCCGAGCGGGCCTTAGATGAAGCATCTGTGGTAGAGGTGCAGGAGTTTCTCTGACATCAAGGGAGAGCCACCTTCTTCCGCGAGGCGTCTGTGGCACATCTCTAGGTGAGCCTTTGCTCCATTATCATTTTTCCTCTTTGTTTTGTTTGTTTTATTTTGCTTTTTAACATTGACATTCCATTCAGGCACTGAACTCTCTGATCGCCATGAGAGAACTTTGGACCCTGAGTGATGCTGCTCTCGACCAGTCACGGGAGGAGATGCTATCACTCCAGGCCAGGGCAGAAAAGGCAGAGATGGCTATGGAGGATATCCGGGCCACCCTAAAGGGCGAAGTTGAAGCCATCCGGTTGAGAGCCGAGAAGGCCGAGTATGCACTGGAAGTTGCCCAGCGTCGTGCAGCCAATGAGCTGGATAACGCTTAGGCGGCCGAGGAAAAGCAAAGGATAGCCGGGAGAGGCTGGAGGTGGTGGAATCAGAAATGTGCATCTTGAAGACTCGATTGGATTCTGCCTCTAGTAAAATAGACGCAGCCAAAGAGGTCGCCCGCCAGTCCGACACCAAGATTGCCGACTTGGAGGCGGCGGTGACTGAGGCCAAGAGGGAGGCCGTTGAGTCCGAGCAGAAAACCCTCGAGGCGGAGAAAAGAGCTGCAGAGGCCGTAGAGGATTTCAGGAAGTCTAAAGCCTTTGATAAGGAGCTAGCCGAATCGGCGGCGTTTGCTTACGATGCCGGCTTCCAAGACTGCAAGGAAAAAAAATCCAAGAACTCTACGACCTCAAGGATATTGAAGGGATGAAGCCAGATGATGTCCCTGAAGACGATGACTCGTCCCCAAATGACCCTTAGTAGTTTTTTTTTTTGTATTGTTCTAAGCCCAACTCAGGTCGGCAATTTTGTAAACTTTTAGCCATCAATGAATGTTTTAACCCTCATCGCGTGCTTTTGGTTATAAATCAGCTTTAGCTGTGTGAGTTGTCGCGAATCACCAACCAATGGTGCCTCGTTAGATAGGTTGCGCGAAATATGATTGTACGCCTAAACATTGGCCCGAATTATCGGTGCAGGGAGTCGGTTTTTGGTGCCGACGCGGGGCACCGATTTTAATTGCCGACGCGGAGAGCCGATCTTTAGTGCCGACGCGATGAGCCAGTCTTTAGTGCCGACGCAGAGAGCCGGTCTTTAGTTGCCGATGCGAAGCCGGTCTTTAGTTGCCAACGCGGAGAGCCGTCTTTAGTGCCGACACGAAGCCGGTCTTTAGTTGCCAACATGGAGAGCCGATCTTTAGTTGCCGACGCGGAGAGCCGGTCTTTAGTGCCGACATGGAGCCGGTCTTTAGTTACCGACACGGAGAGCCGGTCTTTAGTGCCGACACGGAGCCGGTCTTTAGTTGCCAATGCGGAGAGCCGGTCTTTAGTGCCGACGTGGAGAGCCGGTCTTTAGTTGCTGACGTGGAGCCGATCTTTAGTTGCCGATGCGGAGCCCGTCTTTAGTGCCGACACGGAGCCGGTCTTTAGTGCCGATGTGGAGAGCCAGTCTTTAGTGCCAATATGTAGCCGGTCTTTAGTGCCGACACGGAGCCGGTCTTTAGTTGCTGACACGGAGAGCTGATCTTTAGTGCCGACACGGAGCCGGTCTTTAGTGCCGACGTGGAGTCGGTCTTAATTGCGACGCGGAGCCGGTCTTTGGTGCCAACGCGGAGTCGGTCTTTATTGCCGACGCGAGTCGGGCTTAATTGCCGACGCGGAGCCGATCTTTGGTGCCGATGCGGAGTCGGTCTTAATTGCCGATGCGGAACCGGTCTTAATTACCGATGCGAAGCCGGTCTTTAGTGTCGATGTGGAGTCGGTCTTATTGCCGATGCAGAGCCGGTCTTAATTGCTGACGCGGAGCCGGTCTTTGGTGCCGACGCGGAGTCGGTCTTAATTATCGATGCGGAGCCGGTCTTAATTGCCGACACGGCCGGTCTTAATTGTCGATGCAGAGCCAGTCTTAATTGCTGACACGGAGCCAGTCTTTAGCCTTTGGTGCCGAGCTGGCTTCGGTCTTTTGAGATGCCAATGCGAGGTTGGTCTTGAATGCTAATGCAGAGTCGGTCTCCCCTACATGATATTTTTAAGTATCAATGAAAGAAATACTATCTCAAGTGCAGCGTACTTAGCTCTTGCGGCACCCTGTTTCCTTCTGTGGACTTGGGCGCTCCCACTGGTGGTCTACCCCCCAAGGAATCAAGTTGGTTGGGGTGGAGGTACCGCTGCCCTTACTTGGGCCTTCCTCTGTGTCGCCGTCCGTAGGAGAGAAGGCTGCTTGGGCGGTGAGTGATGGCTTTCTAGGCTTTAAGTCGCTGATGGGTCTGATGATGGTGGACCTCTTGCTGGGGAGATTCCCGGTAGGATGAAGGATGGCTGGCCTGGGCAGTGACCACAAAGCGAGTGGAAGCTTTTGCTCGCTGTTGCGTGGTCATGAGATGTTGCCTCCGAAGCTCTTGCTCAGCCAGTTGAAGGTGCCCCCAGCATAACTGGTGAAAGCTTTTTGGATTCTTGTCATCACTATCTTTACGGTCCACCATTTTGATAAAAAAGGGATGAGATCTGCAAACCAGTATCGCTGACCCCCCTTCCTGGCGCGTTAATCTGATATGAACAAATCAACCGTGTTGAGCGACGGGCATGCTGAGGTTTGTCGTGGGCTTCCAAATGGGATGGAGGGGTCGTCTCCCTTCTTCGGAACCCTGCAAGAAGTCCTCGGCTAGTGTTTTCGGCGAGGACCCTCCGACGCCCAAGTTAGTGAACTTGTCGCTCAGTTCTGTAGAAGTCAGATAATAGTTGAGAGATAGAGAGCAATAGATCGGGAGAGAGAAGAGAGATCCCCTTGCATTGAGCTCGGGTCCTCCTCTTATACCTGTCTGAGGGGTCCCGTTTACCTCGTTCTATTGGAACCATCGAATCTTTCTTGTTGACATAAGTTTCTTTGAACGGCGAGTGGTTAAGCCGTTGCTGAATGAGGGCCGCTTGTAGCGGTAACTACCGATCGTGGTAGCACTTGCCCGTGATTTTAGTGAGCGAGGTACACTGTAATAGACCTCGAATCTCGGGATCTGTTGCCTGAGGTGGGTCATTGTGCATGCAAAAGAGGCACCAAGTTAGGATCGGAGCCGTTGCTGGAGGCCGGATCTAAAGGCCGTCGCTGGAGGCCGGAGCCAAAGGCCAGAGCCAAAGGCCATCGCTGGAGGCCGAAGCCAAAGGCCATCGCTGGAGGCCGGAGCCAAAGGCTAGAACCAAAGGCCGTTGCTGGAGGCAAGAGCCAAAGGCCGGAGCCAAAGGCCGTCGCTGGAGGCCGGAGCCAAAGGTCGTCGCTGGAGGCCGAAGCCAAAGGCCATCGCTGGAGGCCGGAGCCAAAGGTCGTCGCTGGAGGCCGGAGCCAAAGGCCGTAGCTAGTCGCTGGAGGCCGGAGCCAAAGGCCATCGCTGGAGGCCAGAGCCAAAGGCTGGAACCAAAGGCCGTTGCTGGAGGCCGGAGCCAAAGGCCGGAGCCAAAGGCCGTCACTGGAGGCCGGAGCCAAAGGCCGTAGCTAGATGCTGTCGCTGGAGGCCGGAGCCAAAGGCCATCGCTGGAGGCCAGAGCCAAAGTTCCTTTTCTGGGTTTTGCTGTCACATCATTATCTTCAAAAATTGTGCAAAAGATAATACCACCCAGAGTAGTCGCTGACGTATCAGTTGCCGATCGGGATCATGGCTTGGATCGATCGCAATGTCGGATCTTCTTCGATCAAATTGATCGCACCGGTCCAAGATCGATCGTCACCGATCGGGATCATGGCTTGGATCGATCGCAATCGTTGGATCATCGCCGATCGGATTGATCGCAACGTCCGAGATCGATCGTTGCCGATCAGGATCATGGCTTGGATTGATCGCAACCGTCGGAACGTCACCGATCGAATTGATCGCAACGGTCCAAGATTGATCATCGCCGATCGGGATCATGGCTTGGATCGATTGCAGCAATCGGATCGTCGCCGATCGAATTGATCGCAACGGTCCGAGATCGATCGTCGCCGATCGAGATCATTGCTTGGATCGATTGCAGCTGTCGGATCGTCGCCGATCGGATTGATCGCAGCGATCCGAGATCGATCGTCCCCGATCGGGATCATGGCTTGGATCAATCGCAACCGTCGGATCGTCGCCGATCGGATTGATCGCAACGGTCCGAGATCGATCCCCGATGATCGGGATTATGGCTTGGATCGATCGCAACCATCGAATCGTCGCTGATCGGATTGATCACAATGGTCCAAGATCGATCGTCGCCGATCGGGATCATGGCTCGGATCGAACGCAGCCGTCGGTTCGTCGCCGATCGGATTGATAGCAACGGTCCAAGATCGATCATCGCCGATCGGATTGATAGCAATGGTCCAAGATCGATCATCGCCGATCGGGATCATGGCTTGGATCGATCGCAGCCGTCGGATCGTCGCCGATCGGATTGATCGCAACGGTCTAAGATCGATCGTTGCCGATCGGGATTATTGCTTGGATCGATCGCATCCGTCGGATCGTCGCCGATCGGATTGATCGCAGCAATCCGAGATCGATCATCGCCGATCGGGATCATGGCTTGGATCAATCGCATCCGTCGGATCATCACCGATCGGATTGATCGCAATGGTCCGAGATTGATCATCGCTGATCGGGATCATGGCTTGGATTGATCGCAGCCGTCGGATCGTCGCCGATCAGATTGATCGCAATGGTCCGAGATCGATCATCGCCAATCGGGATCATGGCTTGGATCGATCGCATCCGTCGGATCATCGCCGATCGGATTGATCGCAACGATCCGAGATCGATCGTCGCCGATCGGAATCATGGCTTGGATCGATCGCAGCCGTTGGATCGTTGCCGTTCGGATTGATCGCAGCGATCTGAGATCGATCATCGCCGATCGGGATCATGGCTTGGATCGATCGCAGCTGTCGTATCGTCGCCGATCGGATTGATCGTAGCGGTCCGAGATCTATCGTCGCTGATCGGGATCATGGCTTGGATCGATCGCAGCCGTCGGATCGTCACCGATCAGATTGATCACAATGGTCCGAGATCGATCATCATCGATCGGGATCATGGCTTGGATCGATCGCAACCGTTGGATCGTCATTGACCGGATTGATCGCAACGGTCCGAGATCGATCGTCGCCGATCGGGATCATGGTTTGGATCGATCGCATCCATCGGATCGTCGCCGATCGGATTGATCGCAACGGTCCGAGATCGATCGTCGCCGATCGGGATCATAGCTTGGATCGATCACATCCATCGGATTGTCGTCGATCGGATTGATTGCAACGGTCCAAGATCCATCGTCGCCGATCGGGATCATGGCTTGGATCGATCGCATCCATCGGATCGTTGCTGATCGGATTGATCGCAGCAGTCCGAGATCCATCGTCGTGGATCGGGATCATGGCTTGGATCGATCGCAACCATCAGATCGTCGCCAATCGGATTGATCGCAATGGTCCAAGATCGATCGTCGCCGATCGGGATCATGTATTGGATCGATCATAGCCATCGGATTGTCGCCGATCGGATTGATCGCAATGGTCCGAGATCGATCGTCGCCGATCGGAGTCATGACTTGGATCGATCGCAACCATCGGATCATCACCGATCGGATTGATCGCAACTGTCCAAGATCGATCGTCACCAATCAGGATCATGGCTTAGATCGATCGCAACCTCGGATCATCACCGATCGGATTGATAGCAACTGTCCGAGATCGATCGTCGCCGATCGGGATCATGGCTTGGATCGATCGTAACCATCGGATCGTCACCGATCGGATTGATCGCAACGGTCCGAGATCGATCGTCGCCGAACGAGATCATGGCTTGGATCGATTGCAGCCATCGGATCGTCGCCAATCGGATTGATCGCAGCCTTCCGAGATTGATCATCGCCAATCAGGATCATGGCTTGGATCGATCGTAGCCGTCGAATCGTCGCTGATCGGATTGATCGCAACGGTCTGAGATCGATCATTGCCGATCGAGATCATTGCTTGGATCGATCGCAGCCGTTGGATCGTCACCGATCGGATTGATCGCAATGGTCCGAGATCGATCGTTGCCGATCAGGATCATGGCTTGGATCGATCGCATCCATCGGATCATCGCTGATCAGATTGATTGCAACGATCCAAGATCGATCATCGCCGATCAAGATCATGGCTTGGATCGATCGCAACCATCGGATCGTTGCCGATCGGATTGATCGCACCGGTCCAAGATCGATCATCGTTGATTGGGATCATGGCTTGGATCGATCACAACTATCAGATCTTCTTTGATCGGATTGATCGCACCGGTCCAAGATCGATCGTCGTCGATCAGGATCATGGCTTGGATCGATCGCAACCGTCGGATCATTGCCGATCGGATTGATCGCAATGGTCCGAGATCAATCGTCGCCGATCGCGATCATGGCTTGGATCGATCGCTACCATCGGATCATTGACGATCGGATTGATCGCAACGGTCCAAGATCGATCGTCGCCGATCGGAATCATGGCTTGGATCGATCGCTACCGTCGGAACATTGACGATCGGATTGATCGCAACGGTCCGAGATCGATCGTCGCCAATTGGGATCATGCCTTGGATCGATTGTAGCCGATGGATCGTCACCGATCGGATTGATCGCAATGGTCCGAGATCAATCATCGCCGATTGGGATCATGGCTTGGATCGATCGCAACCGTTGGATCATCGCCGATCGGATTGATCGCAATGGTCAGAGATCGATTCTCACCGATCGGATCATGGCTTGGATCGATCGAAACTGTTGGATCGTCGCCGATCAGATTGATCGCAATGGTCTGAGATCGATTGTCGCCAATCGGATCATGCTTGGATCGATCGCAACCATCAGATTATCGCCGATTGGATTGATCGCACCGGTCCGAGATCAATCATCGCCGATCGAGATCATGGCTTCGATCGATCGCAGCCGTTAGATCGTCACCAATCGAATTGATCGCAATGGTCCGAGATCGATCATCGCCGATCGGGATCATGGCTTAGATCGATCGCAGCCGTCGGATCATGGCTTGAATCGATCGCAACCGTTAGATCGTTACCAATCGGATTGATCGCAATGGTCCAAGATCGGTCATCACCGATCGGGATCATGGCTTGGATTAATCACAACCATCGGATCATCGCCGATCAGATTGATCGCAACAGACTGAGATCGATCGTCACTGATCGGTATCATGGCTTGGATCTATCGCAACCATCGGATCGTCGCCGATCAGATTGATCGCAACGGTCCGAGATCAATCGTCACCGATCGAGATCATGGCTTGGATCGATTGCAACCGTCGGATCATCGCCGATCGGATTGATCGCAACGGTCCTAGATCGATCGTCGTCGATCGGGATCATGGCTTGGATCGATCGCAATCGTCGCCGATCGGATTGATTGCAACGGTCCGAGATCGATCATCGCCGATCGGGATCATGGCTTGGATCGATCGCAACTATAGGATCATCGCCGATCAGATTGATCACAACGGTTCGAGATCGATCGTTGCTGATCGGGTTCATGGCTTGAATCGATCGCAACCGTCGGATCATCGCCGATCGGATTGATCGCAACGGTCCAAAATCGCAATAAACCAAAAAATTAAAAATAAATAAATTTTAATTTAGCGATGCAAGTATTGCATTGCAATTATTTTTAGAAAAATTAGTTTTTATAAAATATAATTATTAAATAAAAATATTGTGACGTAAATCGATGCGTCACAATATTTATTAAAAAATAAATTATGTTAAATAGTGATGCATTAGTGATGCAATAAACCAGAAAATTAACCACGGTGGCCAAGCCACCGTTTTTTTAAAAAAAAGGGGCCGGGGTGGGGTTTTTCCCCCACCCCTGTCGTCTCCAGCCACGGCCGTGGCTGTGGCCAGCGATGGCCTGGCCACGGTGGCCAGGCCACAGTTTTTTTTTTAAAAACTGTCGGGGTGGGGTTTCTCCCCCACCCTGAGGCCACGGCCACGGCGGCGGTCGTGGCCGTCGTCTCCCGCCAAGGCCGCGGCCGTGGCCGGCGGTGGCCTGGCAACGGTGGCCAAGCCACCATTTTTTTTAAAAAAGGGGCCAGTGTGGGGTTTTTCGCCCACCCCGTGGCCAGGCCACCATTTTTTTTAAAAAAAAAGGGGTCGGGGTGGGTTTTTCCCCCACCCCTGCAGTCTCCGAGGTTTTTCCCCCACCCCTGCCATCTTCGGCCATGGTCGTGTGGCCGGTGGCCAGGCCACCATTTTTTTTAAAGAAAAAACTATCTGGGTGGGGTTTTTCCCCACCCATGCCGTTTTCGGCCACGACCATGGCCGTGACTATGGTCTCAGAGGGTGAGGTTTTTTTCATTCATTTTTCATATTTTTTTGTTTAATTTATTTATGTTTAGGAACTAAATTTTACATGAAATATTAGAAAGATTTGCATGTAATCTATAATCTTGTAATGCATAATTTGATATTTGCATAATATTTGATATATTTAAAATTTATATATTTAGATTTATAAATGTCTTGTATTATCGAATCTGTTTATTTCTTGAAATATTGTTCATGACATATTATTATTAGAATGCTTATCATGCAATTTATATGGTTTTGATAGTTTAGATGATTAAATTTTTAATGAATTTATATTTCTTTATTACCTGTTATATTTTGGCTTAGCAAATTTTAAATATTTAGTTTTTAAATATTGTCACAATCATTTTCTTAGCAAATTAGAAAAAAATTTAGAATATTCATGTTCTTCAATTGAAAGAAATTTGATATAGCAAACCATAATTTGATATAATTCCTCAAATTTAAACCAACCAATCAAAATAAATTCGATATCATGAAGGAAAAATGATATAGCTCATTTAGAACTAAATTTAATGCAAGAATATTAAATTTGATATAGTGAACTTAGATTCAATTACTGAAAGAATATAACTCCTCATAATAAAAAGAATTAGAGATAAGAGCATAGCTTTTATGTGATTTGAGTTATTAGATTGAATCGGATTTAGTTTAGGCCAGGTTGAATCCATTTTTACTTATCTAAAGTAAATCCATATGACATACATACTATGTCAAGTTCGTTCTTTGATTTTTCATATTATTTCTCACAACACTATAACCTTTAGACCCATTTGAGACTTTGTAAGACTTAGTCTTGCAAATTCTTAAATTGTCCTAGTGGACAGTTTGAGATTATTTTTTGCAATATGTTTGTCTGCTATTCGTCATCGTTAGTTGAGCTTGCAGTTTGTATATCCTCATACGTTCTCCTAGTGTGGCATATAAGCCACACATTTAGGAGAACATAAGGGAAATTGCTGCCGAAATTTCAACGTAAACGATGACAATTTCTAGCAGAATAACATATCGCATAAAATAATCTTGAATGGGATAGGGCCTTACCTAAGTCCTAGTGGAGTAAAAGTGGAATTCATTTAGGACACTTGCTTACTTGTGAAGTCTACTGATTGAACGGACCCTGGTCATGGGCCTCGGTCCTGGATAGCACGTCAAGGATCATAGCCATGCCCGGCCTTGATTTATCGGTATAATTAAAGAGGCACAATATTTGTTATTTACCTTAGATGTGTAAATGAATTAATCTATTGCTATAATGACTAATGCAAAATTAAATTTTTGTCTCCTTTAATGGTTTACCATGAATTGTATAAGTTGGTCAAAAATGAGCGGGGCTCACTCGTGGATGTATGTAAGGTTAAAAGATGGGTTGCTTAATCCAGATTTTCTGAATGGATTAGAAGAATTTATAGCATTTGCATGTAGTCAACCCGAATGGATGGATGGGCCTAGGATCAGGTGCCCCTGCAACTTACGCAAGTGTCAGAATAAAGCCTATAGAGATGTTGAAACTGTGAAGGTGCACTTGTGTAAAAATGGGTTTGTTCCTGGGTATGATGTTTGGAACTATCATGGTGAAACTGAGGAAATGTTTGTAGCTGTCACTAGCCAAGAAGTGTCAAATCGCATTGATGAACCATTTGTGAATTTAAACACATACGAAGAAATGGTGAAGAATGCATCGGGTAATGAATTCAATCAGAATACATTTATGGAAGAACCAAATCCATATGCACAACAATTTTATGATATGTTGTGTTATGCAAATCAAGAATTGTATCCTGGTTGTAGAGTCATTCCCAATTGTCTATGGCTGCTCGGTTGTTGAATATTAAGGCAGAACATCGATTATTAGAAAAGGCATTCAATGCTGTAGCTGGGTTAATGAAGGAAGTTTTGCCAAATCATAATGTTGCAGACAGTTTCTACTCAACGAAGAAGTTATTGCGTGTCCTTGGGCTCCCAGTTAATAAGATCGATTGTTGCTTGAACAATTGTATGATATATTGGGGTAAAGACTCAGAAGTGAGATGGTGTAAGATTTGCGGGCAATCGAGGTACAAAAATGGCGAAGGAGGAGCTAGTACAAGTAGGAGGAAAAGTGTGCCTTACAAGAGGATGCATTACTTCCCTCTTACTCCATGCCTCCAGAGATTATACAAATCTAAGGCTACATCTGCTGATATGAGATGGCATGCCGAACATGAATTTAAAGAGATGAAATGCGACATCCATCAGATTCAAAAGCTTGGAAGCATTTCAATGAAAATCATCCTGATTTCGCAGAAGAAATAAGGAATGTGAGATTAGGTCTTTGTACCGATGGCTTCCAACCATTTGGTCAAGCGAGGCAACAATATTCATGTTGGCCTGTAATACTGACTATATATAATTTTCCACCATGGAAGTGCATGAAAGATACTGCAATGTTTTTGATAGTTTTGGTTCCAGGACCATCAAATCCAAAGAAAGATTGATGTCTTCTTACAACCGCTGGTGCCGAATTGAAAATGTTGTGGGAAACAGGAGTCATAGCCTACGACATTTCTATGAAACAAAATTTCATCATGAGAGCTGCTTTGATGTGGACAATAGTGACTTTTCGGCATATGCAATGTTGTCTGGTTGGAGCACTTCTGGACGTCTGGCATGCCCTCATTGCATGTATGATTCGGATGCATTTACATTGCAGAAGAGTGGTAAGCAGTCATGGTTTGATAATCATAGAAAGTTCTTGCCTTCGAATCATCCTTACAGGCGGAACTTGATCGCCTTCTGGAAGAACAAAGCAGTCACAAAATTCGCCAAACCGGTTAGGTCTGGCACAGATATATTTGATACTATAGAGCATTTGGGGTTGAGGTATGCTTGGGAACCAGATGCAGATAGAATAAATGGCCGTATATGTAAAGAACATAACTGGAAGAAGTGGAGCATATTTTGGGATTTGCCGTATTGGAGCACAAATCTCATCCGGCACAACTTGGATGTTATGCATATTGAGAAAAATTTCTTTGATAACATATTTAACACGGTGCTAAACATCCC
This sequence comes from Calamus simplicifolius, assembly GCA_900491605.1. Taxonomy (NCBI): domain Eukaryota; kingdom Viridiplantae; phylum Streptophyta; class Magnoliopsida; order Arecales; family Arecaceae; genus Calamus; species Calamus simplicifolius. The sequence continues at coordinate 1,909,116 of UESW01003974.1, read as the reverse complement.
GGGAAAAACCAAAGACACTGCAAAGTCGAGAGAAGAACTTAATCAGTATTGCAGAAGAGGTGATTTGAAAAGGAGTGCTGACGGGACCTATCCTAAAGCCTGTTACACTCTTGACAAAAATTCACGAGAAGTTTTATGTAACTGGCTTAGAGGGTTAAAATTTCCTGATGGTTATGCCTCAAATATCGGTAGGTGTGTGGACATGCATAAGCTCAAGTTGTTTGGCATGAAGAGTCATGACTGCATGTTTTCATGCAACGGTTATTGCCTATAGCTTTTCGTGAGTTGCTTCCGCAACATGTCTGGAAGGCATTGACAGAGCTCAGCTTGTTCTTCAAGGAGTTATCTGCCGTAGTCATTACTTCTGCATCCATGGAAAGGCTTGAGGAGGAAATTCCAATTATTTTATGCAAGCTGAGCGAATATTTCCTCCAAGTTTTTTTGACTCAATGGAGCATTTACCGGTTCACTTGCCATACGAAGCAGCATAGCTGGTCCCGTGCAGTATCGCTGGATGTATCCTTTCGAGAGGTAAATATAAATCATAATACATGTTGACATTTCAAATATTATTTTATTTATGAGGAAGTTGGTTTATTTTTTTTCAACTTTACATATAGGTATCTTAAGAAGTTAAAAAATAATGTGCGTAATAAGGCAAGGGTTGAAGGTTCTATATGCAATGCACACTTGGTTAAAGAAGTTTCAGCTTTTGCCTCGCATTACTTTGAGGGTCACGTTCACACGAGGAGCCGTAAATCTTGGTCGTAACGATGACATATGTGTGGACGAAGGAGAACCTAATGACGGTAGAATATCAATTTTAAAAGTATCGGCCGTTCATTTGGGGGCAGAAGTCAAGAAATAAGCGATATGGAGTATAATGCAGCACATTATTACATCCTAATGAACTGTAGAGAAGTCGATCCATACATTGAGTAAGTATATGTACACTTCAATTGCTTAATTAGAACTTCTACTTTAAATTAAAATACCATACTATTTAATTGCTAACAAAAGTTTTAATCCTTATAATCCCTTAAGGATGTATTGTGATAGACAACGACAGATGATCCCGACATCAGTCAAATTGCATTGGACAGAAGTTAGAAACGGAGTTCGCTTACTGGTTTTATGAATTTGTGAGTACTATCACTCAATCAATTAATTGTTGAATAGCTTATTAATTTATAGGTAAACGGTCCATGGTTCACAACCGACAATATTTTCATTAAATGTCTATCGCAATGGCCATTGAAGACCGTAACAACCTCTACTGGCTATTTTGTTAATGGATACAAATTTCAAATTGAACGATTAGCAGCTTCAAGAGGCACGCAGAACTGGGGCGTATGTGTTAAAAGGAGAAAGTGTTGGAGCAAATATGCAGGATTATTATGGAAAGTTAGTAGAGGTGGTTGAAGTTGAATATCCCGGTTGGCCTATGAAACGAACTGTATTGTTTCGTTGTGATTGGTTTGATCCGACAATTCCTGTCGGTAAAAGGGTTCATAACGACTACAATCTAGTTGAAGTAAACCATCGACGAAGATTGCAGAAATATGAACCCATTCATTCTTGCATCCCAAGCTCAGCAAGTGTTTTACTGCGGATATCCAAGTTTGCGCAACGACAAGCGAGATTGGTGGGCTGTTTCTAAAATCGTTCCACGTTCAACAATCATATTAGATGAGAGTTCATCAAGTCAATCAACTGAGTGCCCTGCATTTCAAGAGGATGAGATGAAAATGCATGCAATTGAGGACGACACAAGGGCTCCTGAAACATCACTTAGAGATCCAAATGGTGATGTCCAAGAAATTGAGGATGCAAATGTTCGGTTTCCTTCCGATGATAATGAAACTGAATCACAGTCCGATACATCGGATGTTGAACCAACATTTCACGAAACAAATGACACTGATTAAAGATATAGGTTCATTCAATTTCGATTTATTTTATAAGTGTTAAATTTTTGTATGTTTATTAATTATTCGTAATTATATTGCATGATTAATCTTTAGTATTTACAGTATGACGGGCCGAGGTAGATCTACCCCTGACTGACATAGCCCTGCTGTCACATCCCACTACCAGCCCTAACGCACGGACTTCGCCTCTCCAGCGTCGGCTCATCCTGTATTTTTCTCTACCCGATCGGCACAGACCTCTGAGAGTTCTTTTTGGTCGGTCGCACCGTACTTCGATTGGATGCCGATGGGCTGTAAGTATATACTAATTGTAACTATATGTTTATGTTTTTAAGTTAATTACTTATTTTAATTAGTTTTTTTAACAGCTTTATTGAGCAGCATACTGTATCGAGCCGGATCAGCTCTATATTTCAGAGCCGTGCTGATCCCAGTGGCTACGATTGGCACCATGTATCTGCGGCCACGAGGGAGTTTTATTTTTCAGAGTTTCAGGTAAACTTTTTAAATACATTTTATAACTGATATAAAATTTTTAATCTTAATATATTCTGAAACTAACTATTTATTTCAATGCAGAAAAAGTTTACGTGGGACCCTACCATCCATGATGCCATTAGGGCAGCATGAATGCTCTTGCGGCACGCCGATACTCCGACATGCTTTATCATTGGAGGAGTTTGGGTGACCATCCAGGGCATGTGCCGAAGGGTATTTGGGCCAGCTGGCAGCAGGCGTGGCAGTCCGAGGCATGGATGAGGAGGTCCGCATCAGCCAGCACGAACCGCCGATCTGAGAAGGGCAGTCGTGGCACGGGCCTCTCCTATCACACTGCGGGTTCCATTTCTATTCAGGAGCACAGGCGCCATAAACAATTTAAATACTAATTTAGTCATTTACAAATACTTGCATTTATATTCTTTCTTCTGCTTTTGTAGTCCGAGCAGGAGGGCAGAGATCCTGGTGAGTTTCGTCTATTCAGGGTGACACACACCAGGAAGGACGGTTCCTGGGTCGATACACGATCACGGGAGGTTAGGGTAAGAAATTAGATCCATATTTTATTGTTTAATTTCTAATATTTTATTCTGCTTTATATTTTTTATCATTGATTTTATAACTCAAAGGCACGAGTCGAGGAGCTTCAGTCTCAGGCTTCGCAGGTCGACTCCACTGATGGGGGGCTGCCCGTCGAACTCTCACCAGAGGAGAGTCGATGTGTGTTTTTGAAGGCTGTTGGTGCCCAGCCGTGAGACCGTAGGGTCTATGGTTTGGGCACCAGAGCTTCCATATATTTTCCTATCAGGGCTCCAGTTTGCATGGTTCTGGCGATATTCCTTCCGAGCAAAGACGACATCCGGAGATCTATCAAGGAGAAAGTTTGCCAGGAGGTTCGGAAGGAGCTTGCAGAGATGAGAGACCAGATGCGTCAGATGCAGGATTTAGTTCGTCTCCTGTCGCAGGGTTCATTCCAGCCTCCGCAGCCTCCACAGCCGCCTGCAGATGCATGATGTATTTTTTTTCACTACTTGATGTATTTTTTTATTTTTTTGTTTTGTATATAAAAATTTAAATAATTAATAAAATAAATTTTTATCTATTTTTAAAAATTTTGTAATGATTTTTTTGGTCAATTGTATTAGCAATTACATTGTATTAGCAAGTTTATTTTATTTTATTTTATTTTTTAAATAAATAAATTAATTTACTTTAAAAATTAAAAATTAATTTACTTTATTTTTAAAAAATAAATAAATAATTAGCGATGCTATTTTTCATCATAATTAATTTAAAAAAATAAAAATTATGTTATTTTAATTTTTTTTAAAAATAAATAAATTAATTAGCGACGCAATTGCGACAAGATTTTTATCGCAAATATTTTTAAAAAATTTATTTTTAAAGTAGCGACGCATTTAGGGGCATCACAATTATTTTTAAAAATTAAAAATTATTTTATTTTATTTTTTAAAAAATAAATTAATTAATTAGCGATGCTATTTTCCATCGCAATTAATTTAAAAAAAATTAAAAATTATTTTATTTGATTTTTTTAAAAAAAATAAATTAATTAGCGACGTAATTGCGATGAGATTTTCTGTCACAAATATTTTTAAAAATTTTTTTTAAAGTAGCGACGCATTTAGGCTGCAGCGCAATATATTGCGACGCATTTAGGGCGTCGCAGAGAGTCGCTGTTAAGCGACGCAATTACGATAAATTAAATTGTGACGATTATTTTAGCGACGCCTTTATTTCATCGCTATAGCTTGTTTAGCGATGCATTAACGACACATTTGGGTGTTGCTATATTTAAATTTTCTGTAATGTACGATATAGCGATAAAAAAAATTACGATACACATTCAGTACGACATGCTTCATCGCACACTCATAACATCAGCTTTTTCATGCATTACCCACCACAAATGTTGCCGACTTCTACGCTTGCTTGAGCCCTCAAGGCCGACGGCCTCCATCGTTCCATTGGGTTGCATGGGCTGGCCCATGATACCATACAATCAAATTTGAATGTATGAAAACTATCAAATAAAAAATCAATTAATTACTAAAATTAATAAAACATTTACAAATTTTAGAAATTAAAAGAATAAAAATAACGATTTTAACCTCACGACTAAATTCAACCATGCCGAAAAATATTTATGACTATTATTTTATCTTAGTTAAACAAAGATTTTTGTATATCTTGGAAATATTAAAATCTTTGCATTTCAATTTAAAGTTACATGAAGATTATTAAAAATTCTTTAAAAGTCTTTTAAAATCCTAAAAAATTCATATTTTTGGATTAGTTATATATGCAACTTTTTTAAAAAATTATTTTGATTTTTAATTTAATAATTGTGATAGACTATAATTTAAAACACATCTTTTAAACTATCATTTCCTCTCTTTTATAAGTTTATTAATTCATTTATTAAATAATTTTTTTTTAGTTTACTGTCTTTTTACTTTTGTAACGTCCTAAGCCAACTTGCTTGTGTAGGCCGAAACTAGAGCTTAAAATCTTTTTAACTTATATAATGCCTCAAGTCCACCTACTAGTTTGGACCAAAACCATATGTTCTTAAAAGTTTGAATGAAAATTAATTGGTAGGAAGTGAATTTGAGTTATAAGTATTTAAACCTTTTTTTATCTAATGTGAGATTATTTTGGAGCTATTACAATCTCTTCCTTATAATGTGCATTTAAAAACTTGAGTAAAAGTTAATTAGTAGTAAGTAAACTTGAGTTATAAGCATTTAAACCTTTTTCTTATAAGCACTTAAATCTTTTTCTTTCCTATTTGATGTTTTGAGGCTACTATACGGTCATTGGTATGGTAAGGGTGGCTTTACACTATGGCGAGACTCTACTTCTATAATTATCAATACTTAAATCTTTTTCTTTCCTATCCAATGTTTTGGGGCTACTATATGGTTGTTGGTACTACAAGGATGGCTCATGCCATGCTATTTTCGCAATTATAAGCACTTAAACTTTTTTTTTAATCCAAAGTTTTGAGGCTATTATAAAGCCCTTGGTGTTAGAAGGATGGATCCACGGCATAGTGGGACTCTACTTTTGTATAATTGGATACCACAAGCTACCATATAGTCGTTGGTGCTAATTATCCTTATGATAAAAGTATTATTAAATTTTCTATTAGTACACTATCTCTTGAAGCATGAACTGTACTTATCGTTAGAATCTAAACAAAGCCATATCCACTATGAGCTCCCCCCTCCGTGCTTTTTTATCTTAAATTTTTTCCTCTTGTATGGTGCTCTCTTTATTTATAACTGTTGGGGGTAGAATCATCATTACATTGATAATCATGCAAGGGGCTGAGACCGGCCCCATCCCTCCGCCCGCTACGATATATCCCCGAGGAATAAGCTAAACTAATATGGTCCGTCAGGCCATGCGACCCCCCGAGCCTCCCATGGTTCGGCCTCTCCGAGCTTCTATAGCTCGGCTTCCCCGAGCTTTCTGTAGCTCATTTTCTCCGAGCCTCCCATGGTTCGGCTTTCCCCGAGCTTCCATGGCTCGGCCTCTCCGGGCTTCTATAGCTCGACTTCCCCGAGCTTCCCATGGTTCGGCTTTCCCCGAGCTTCCATGGCTCGGCCTCTCCGGGCTTCTATAGCTCGGCTTCCCCGAGCTTCCTGTAGCTCGTTTTCCCCGAGCCTCCCATGGTTCGGCTTTCCCCGAGCTTCCATGGCTCGGCTTCCCCGAGCCTCCCATGGTTCGGCTTTCCCCGAGCTTCCATGGCTCGGTCTCTCCGGGCTTCTATAGCTCGGCTTCCCCGAGCTTCCTGTAGCTCGGCTCCTCCGGGCTTCCATAGCTCAGCCCTCCTGAGCGATCCATGATTCGATTTTCACCTCCGTGGAACCTGACGCGAGAGAGCCTAGACCCATCAAATAGAATCCCAGGCAAGGGACTACATTGAAGAGTGGTCTAGGACCTAATACAGCTACCTGGGACCTACGCATCTACCAGATCTCAGGCCATCAAGGAGCTCTCCTAGCCGTCGATCCCTTAACGAACAAGATACGGATCCCACCAGCCCCACAACGGCCTGATTCGATTCATCTCCGTATCCTAACAACCTTCGAACCTTCCAGAAGACGCTCAAGATCCAGGTGACTGCCTATAAATACGACACCCCCAGATTCCCTCAGGTAGGCGCTCATAGCCCCTGGCTCACTCTCACTCTCTCACTCTCCTCCACTGCTCGTCGGCGCTCCCCTAGAGCTCCCGATCGGCCATCCCTGGAGAGACTCCCCAGAGAGATCCCTCTCCCATTTTCTGTTGATCACTGACTCCCACTGACTTGAGCATCGGAGGGTCTTCCGCGGAGGGCCACCCCCAACGCCTCTCGCGTGAGGACTTCTGTGCAGGTCCGCCAAGGAGGAAGCCCAGACCAGGAGACCGACCGCGCCCGAGTCGGAGGACGGATCCCGGCGGCAACAGATTGGTGCTAGAGGAAGGGCCTCAAGTCCCGTTAAAACTTGAAAAAAAGGAGACAAGGATATCAATCTGAAGTAGAACCTCTTCAATGGCTAATCGGAGAAGAGCAACCTCTGAAGCCCAGGACCAGGTCATCACTCAAAGACTTGATCCGACAGGCAACATGGCACCGCAGCCCCCACCGGTTGAGATCTCGTCACCACCAGCCATCCCAGTGACCCAGGACCAGTTCGTCACAGTGGTCCAGCAGGTCCAGGCCCTGACCCACCTGGTTCAGGAGTGTCTCGCAGCCGCCCCTGCTCCGCACCTTCATAAGGAGGCTGCAACTCCTTCCTCTCCGGCCACCTCCTCCTCTGGTCCAGATGAGGCCATGGACCCCCCACACCGACCCAGAGGGGACAAACCGGTCCCGCGAGGCGGCTATGACAGGATCCTCCTAGATCTCGACGAGCCCAGACCCTTTCCCCGTGTCCTCCCACCATGATTCAATGCTGTCCCTGCGCTCCCCACCCAGCTCCTCCTCTTACTGCTGAAGAGGAGATCCGTCGACATATCCGGGAGATGCATCAGGTGCTGGATGCCGCTAAGCAGGCCCAACCGGCCCAACCCAAGGCAGAGCAGGGCATCCCCTTCTCCAAAGGGATCATGGAGGAAGTGATTCCCTCCCATATCAAGCTACCCGTCGTCGATCCCTATCACGGCTCTTCTGAACCGGATGATCATCTCAGCAGCTTTCGGTCAATAATGATGTTCCACGGAGCATCCGACGCGATCCTCTGCCGCGCCTTCCCCTCCACCCTCAGAGGATCTGCCCGAACCTGGTTCAACACTTTGAAACCAGGTTCCATTGATTCATTCGATGAGCTGAGCCATCTTTTTATTGGCCAGTTCGTCAGTAGCCACCATCACCGATGAATCCGACTCCCTCTCCGAAGTTAAGCAGAGAGAGGGGGAGTCCCTGAGAAACTATCTTGGCTGCTTCAACAAGGCCATGCTAGAGGTGGACCACCTTAATCATGAGGTGGCTATGTCCACCTTAGCGGGAGGAGTTTCGATGGAAAGCGACTTCTACCTGGCGATGGAAGTTAGCTACCCCCCAAACCTCTCCGATATGATGGCCCTAGCAGACAAATACGCCAGGGTCGAAGAGTTGGAGAGTTGTCCGCGCCGAGCTGGCAAAGAAGAAAGAGCCCAAAGGTCTCGACATGCACCGACCCGCCCGTCGGCCGAGTCCACCTCGTCGCCAAAGAACTCCCCCATCGCCGCCAAGGAATCGCTCCCGAGCCCGCCCAGGCGATTCGACCACTACACTTCGCTAACTGTGCCCCGGGCGTAGATCCTCATGGAGATAGAGCGCCAGCTTCCCCGGCCAGCTCCTCTTCGAGGGAACCCGACTCGGAGGGACCCCACCAAGTACTGCCGCTACCACCGGGAGCACGACCATGACACTGAGGAATGCTGGCAGCTGAAAAATGAAATTGAGAGGCTGATTCAATGGGGCCGACTCAACCAATTCAGGAGGGCACCCAAGCCAAGACAAGGGGGGGATCATCAGCCCAAGCTTCAACAACCTCCTCCTCCACCAAATCCGCCCGTAATCGGCCATATCAACATGATCGAAGAGGCCGACGGCTCGAGCTCCAGAAATGATGACGAAGGATCGGCGCCGAAGAAAGCACGGACGGGCAAGCTCTCCTTCTCCGACGATGATCTCCGAGGGATACAATTCCCCCATGACGATGCGCTAGTTGTATCCCTCAATTTAAATGACTATGATGTAAGCCGGATCCTTGTTGACAGTGGAAGTTCTATGAATGTTTTGTACCTCGATGTGTTTGCTAAGATGAGACTGCTCACGGAAAACCTTCGAGCTGTGGATTCCACCCTAATGGGATTCACAGGAGACGTCATCATCCCGGAAGGGGTCGTAACCCTGACGGTTCATGCAGGAGCCTAGCCCCTTGTGGCCACTGTCCACACAGACTTCCTAGTAACCAAACTCAGGTCTCCATACAACGCATTATTTGGCAGACCCGGCCTGATGTCCCTCAAGGTAGTTGTCTCCATCCCACACCTATCCATGAAATTCCCACCGGGCGGGGAGTTGGAGTTGTCCAAGGAAGCCAAACCATGGCTCGACAGTGCTTCGTTACGAGCCTTCAGTCCAGAATGTCGAGGTTGACGGGCTGGACGCTCGGAGGATTTTGCCGAACAGCAAGGAGAACCAGCCGAGGAACTGGAAGAAGTGCCGTTGGATGAGGCTCGTCCCAATCGAACCATAAAGATCGGGTCGCTGCTAAAGGGCAAACCTCGGCGCAAGTTGATCGAATTTCTCCGAAGCAACGCCGACGTCTTCGCCTGGTCCACCTCTGACATGCTAGGGATCAGTCCCGAGGTCCTCGTCCATCGCCTTAACGTGGATAAGATGTACCGGCCCATCAAGCAGAAGAAGAGGAGTTTTGTCCCAGAACGGCAGAAGGCTATTGAAGAGGAGGTTGATAAACTCATCAAGGCGAACTTCATCCGGAAGGTAAATTACCCGAACTGGCTATCGAATGTCGTCATGGTGAAGAAGTCGAACGGCAAGTGGCGGATTTGCATCGACTTCACCGACCTCAACAAAGCCTGCCCGAAGGACAGCTTCCCTCTTCCCCGGATCGATCAGCTTGTGGACGCCACCTCGGGTCATCAAATGCTGACATTCATGGACGCTTACTCCAGCTACAATCAGATTCGGATGGCCCCCGAAGATGAAGAAAAGACCGCCTTCATAATCGACCGAGGTACTTACTGTTACCGGGTTATGCCTTTTGGTCTTAAAAATGCAGGAGCCACGTACCAAAGGCTAGTTAACAAAGTATTCAAGGAGCAAATCGGCCGGAACATGGAGGTGTATGTCGACAACATGCTGGTCAAAAGAAAAGAAGCATCACAGCACGTCGAGGACCTCTCGGAGAGCTTTGCAACGCTTCGCAAGTATAGGATGAAGATCAATCCGACTAAATGCGCCTTCGGCGTTAACTCTGGGAAGTTCCTCGGCTTCATGGTCTCCCAGCGAGGTATCGAAGCTAACCCCCAGAAGATTCAAGCTCTTCAACAAATGGCGCCTCCGGCATCTATTAAAGAAGTCCAGCGCCTAACTGGGAGGATAGCGGCCCTCAACCGCTTCGTGGCGCGCTCAGCCGAAAGATGCCTCCCCTTCTTCAAAACCCTCCGTCGGCTAAGAACTTCTAGTGGACCCCCGAGTGTCAAAAATCATTCCAAGATCTCAAGAAGTACCTCGGCTCGCCCCCACTCCTCAGCAGTCCAAGTCCAGGCGAGACACTGTTCCTATATCTGGCTATTTTAGAAGGTGTCATCTGCTCGGTGCTAGTCAGGGAGGAAAACAAGGTCCAGAAGCCAATTTATTATGTCAGCAGGCTACTCCACGAAGCGGAGACAAGATATAGCCAAATTGAAAAGATGGTGTTGGCCTTGATCACCTCAGTTTTGAAGCTACGACTATACTTCTAGGTGCATTCTGTGACGGTCCTGACTGACCAACCCATCAAGGCGGTGGTCCACCGCCCGAAGTCATCAGGGAGAATGACCAAGTGGGCCGTCGAGCTGAGCGAGCATGATATATGCTTTCAGCCTCGCCGGCCATCAAAGCTCAGGTGTTAGCCGATTTCCTCCTCGAGTGTACCATCCCGGAGGATGGCTCCACCCCCGACTCCCCGAAGAACCAAAATCTGGTGCCCGGTGGCTCCTCTATGTCGACGGGTCATCTAACGCTCATCGCTCCGGTGCGGCCTAGTTCTCACCAGTCCGGAGGGGGCGACCTTTGAATATGGTGTCCGCTTCTCCTTCCCGGCCTCCAACAACGAAGCTGAGTATGAAGCCCTGCTGGTCGGTCTCCGAATCGCCCGCAACCTGAAGGTGGAGAAACTTAATTCCTTCACCGACTCCCAGCTAGTGGCAGGTCATGTGCGAGGGGAGTTTGAAGCTCGAGAGCCGAACATGATCGATATCTTCAAGAGGTGCGGAACCTACTCTCCCATTTTCTTGAGTTTGAGATTATTCAGATTCCTAGATCCGAGAATGCCCGTGCCAACCTACTGTCTCGGCTGGTGACCACGGAGTCAATGGACGCTGAGCAAAAATTCCACCTGGAGACCTTGGAGAAACCTAGTATCATGGAAGCCAACCGAATAATGCAAGTTGAAGCCGAACCATCATGGTTCGATCCCATCCTGAGGTACCTCAAAGAAGGGTCGCTTCCATCCGACCGAGAGAAGCCAGAAGGCTAAAGCTGCAAGCCACCCATTATGTGTTGATCAACGACCAGCTCTACAAACGGTCCTTCTCCATGCCACTGCTCAAATGTCTTCGCCCGTCTGAGGCAGATTATGCTCTCCGTGAAGTGCATGAGGGGATTTGCGGCAACCATCTGGGAAGCCGGTCCCTATGTCACAAGGTGCTGCGTCAAGGCTATTATTGGCCGACCATGCAGAAGGATGCAGACGACCTTGTCCGAGCTTGCGACCCATGCCAGAGGCACTCAAACATTCAAAGACTCCCCTCCGCCAGCCTGGTTCCTATATCCTCCGCTTGGCCCTTCGCCAAGTGGGGGATGGACATCCTCGGCCTGTTTCCGCTCGCCAAGGGATAGAGAAAATTTCTGTTCGTTGCCATCGACTACTTCACTAAATGGGTCGAGACGGAGGCAGTTGCACAAATAACCGAGGCACGGGCCAGAGATTTTGTATGGAGGTTCATCATTTGCCATTTCGGCCTCCCGCACACTATAATCACTGACAACGATAGGCAATTCGACAATCCGAAATTCCGCCAGTTCTGCGAAGAACACGGGATCCGTCACCACCTCACCTCGGTCGGGCATCCGCAAGCCAACGGAGCAGCTGAAGTAACCAACCAGACTTTGCTTCAAGGGATCAAGGCTCGGCTCTCCAGGGCTCGAGGCAGTGGGCAGACGAGTTGCACCATGTCCTGTGGGCCTACCGCACCACCCCAAGAGTACCCACAGGCGAAACCCCATTCCGGATGGCCTTTGGCACAGAGGCCGTTATCCCAGTGGAGATAGGTCTCCCTTCGCTGTGGGTGGAAAGCTACTCGGAGGAAGCCAGCGAGGAGCAGCTCCGCACCAACCTCGACCTGATAGAGGAGGTTAGAGAGAAAGCTCGGATCAGAGTAGCCGCCTATCAGCAAAGGGTGGTCCGCTACCACGCCTTCAGAGTCAAAGGGAAAGCCTTCTTGCCCGGCGACCTCGTTCTCGGAAAGCATCTGTCTCCAAACCACTGGAGCAAGGAAAGCTGGCGCCAAACTGGGAAGGCCCCTATCAAGTAGAGGAGATCGTTGGACCGGGGACCTACAAGCTGCAAGATTTACGCGGAAAGTCCATCCCCCGAACGTGGAATTCGATAATTTCCGTAAGTATTATCAATAGGGTATGTCCTTTATAGGCTCACCTTATTATACCTTATTATACCTTTTTGTCGGCACATGTTTCGTAATTTACAACATGAATCATCATACATTATGTCGCCAAAAATTATGAAAAGAAACAGGTGCTGCTTACCAATTCTCGGCACGACCGAGTTACCTATTTAAATAGGAAATCTCGAACCTCGGCTGGGCCGAGCAACTAATCTCCGAACCTCGGCCGGGCCGAGCAACTAATCTCCGAACCTCGGCTGGGCCGAGCAACAAATCTCCGAACCTCGGCTGGGCCGAGCAACAAATCTCTGAACCTCGGTTGGGCCGAGCAACTAATCTCCAACCTCGGCTTGGCCGAGCAACTAATCTCCGAACCTCGGCTGGGCCGAGCAACAAAATCACCGAATCTCGGTAGGGCCGAGAGACAAAATCCCCGAACCTAGACAGGGCCACGATCTCTGAAGCCCCGGCCAAAACCGGAGTGCGTAAACCTTGGCCGAAGTCAAGGGGAATATTCTGCTACTAGAAATCTCGGCCAAAGCCGAAGAACGACCTTAACTATCGAATTCCTCGGGCCAACTGAGCGATATTTCTGCCCCTGGTCGCGCCCGATGCTCGAATCCTCGGCCAAAAGAGCAAAGTCTTCGCACTTTAGCCACGCCCCAAGACGTCGTTTGAGGCCGAGTGACCTCTCGGATACCCCAAAATAAAAACCTCCTGATACTCCGGCAGAGTAAAGGATCTCCTTCTAAGGACGGCCTAGGTCCGCCACTGGTCCAAACAGAGACCAACGACCCCCCAAAACTTGGTTTGGATTCGGGCAGCTTACAAGCCCCGACCAACCTAAACATCCTTCTAAACTATGTTTGGATTCGGGTGGCTTACGTGCCCTAACTAAACCCGACCATGGTCTCCTAAGACTTAGCTCGAACTCGGGCGGCTGATAAATCCCAATCAACATTGGCAAATGTTTTGGAAACAACGAGATGCACCATATGCAAAATCTTCATATTCATTGATTGAAAAAGAAGAAAAACAACAACGGTGAAAAAGAAAAAGTAAAAAGAGCCCTAACTGAGGCTCACTATCTTCCCCGGGAGTTGACAAGTCCTCCAAACGCGGGACAGCTCAGCGACTTATCGGTGGAGGGATGCTATCTCCTCCCTCTGCCGGTCCACTACCTGGCGAAGGGCCTCGGTCTCCCTCGTAGAGACAACATACTCCTCAACAACCTTCTCAAGCCGTTCGTGGCTTGCGAAGGCTGATGCCAGGGCCTGGCCATCAACCACAATGGTGGGGCGACTCCCCTCTAAGCCCCTGGGACCGTTGATCACTACGCCCAGGCTATCAGGTGATTGCTCTCCACCTTGACAGGCCATGTTGAAGGTTGTTTGAAGATTGAACCGAAAGGATGGTAAATACCAGCACCCCACTCCTCCAATTTATACTCCTCATGTGAGTGTCTCGATCAGTCGGGTTATAAATACTGACCTATGGGAATTCGCCACGTGTCGCCATCTTAACTGATGCCCACAGAATCTGAAGGGTCATGCCCATCCCAAGCAGATCGGTAAATGTCGACGGACTGTTCGGGAACCCCCTCCTTCTCTAGAAGTGGGGTACTTTCCGATCTGCCGGCCCTCATAGTAAATGCCCTCAACACTTCCCCAAGCTCTCTTAAACCAGTCGCCCTTTGGAAAACTGAAGAAGAAGGAGCGCCAGCACCTGACGATAATTCGCTCCCTCGGGAATGGTCAAATCATAAATGCAGGGCATGCCCGTGCACCGCCCGTTCTGCCTTGATGCTCCTCACCGAACCTCACAGGAACCAAGTATCATGACTCACCGTGACAGCTAAGTCATCTCTCCAAGCTCTAAATCTCTGAACCTTGGCAGGGCCAAGCAACCATTCTCCGAACCTCGGCGGGGCCGGGCCGCAAATCTCCGAACCCTAGTAAGGTCGAGTCATGAATCCCCAACTTCGGCCAGAGTCAAGCAACGTGCCCTACCGCCAAATAGTCTCTAAATCTCCGTCTAGATCCGGGCAGCTTACAAGCCCCGATCGACTCGGATAGCGCGGGATCCTCGTCCAAAAACGAACGAGATGTCCTTACGCCTCAGCCAACAACGACAATTCTTTGCGCAAAAGAAACAGGAATTGAGAAAAAGAACAAAACTTCCTTGATTTCATTGTCATCGAAACCGACTACAATCGCCTGAGAGGCATTACAAGAGCATCAAAATGCATAAAATAAAGACGAGTACAAAACTAGGGCAAACTGCTCCAAAGCAGACTGGGGCGACTGTGACACTCTGGCGTCCGGACTGACAAATCATACAAACCATGAAAAAGTTGGCTCGCCAGGACAGTTGACGAAGCTGACCTTCCACGGCCCCCCCCCCCAGACGAACCAAGAGGTCCAAAAGGAGGCATGGCCTGTGGATGCTGATTCTGAGGACCCGGGCAAACCAGCCAGCTCTCCTAGGGTGGGATGCTGGATCGCAGACTGCTGCCCGACTGGGAGCTCGGGGACCATCAGACCCCGTTGCTCCCATGTTCTCCTCCCCATGGCAAGGATTCCCCTCAGAGAAGGGATGAGAATCCAGACCGACGGAGGAGGGAAGCTCTGTGCGTGCTACGGGGGTGTCGATACACTTCCTACCCTGCGCCCCCCTGTAGCAAACCACAAAGGACACACGGGAAGCGTATATGTGCGCTCTCCGTATGATCTCTACGGCCCTCCTGTGCGCTCTCCATATGATCTCCAGGGCTCATCCCCTGAGGGCGAGCCACTCTCCAACGACTCCTTCATCACCCCAACTATCCGGGGGAGAAAGGCTCACGAAAAGAAAGCTCGATCGTTCCACTCGAAACACCAAAGAGACGGGCATCGTGGGAACTCTCACAGGGAAAGAAACTTTGGGGATGGCCTAACACGACCCCTCTTTCCCCTTTTTATAGGCAGAAACGAGCCGGGAGCAGCTATCAAAGCAGGAAGCCCCGAGATTCAAAACACCTAACCATGCCACCATGTGGCCTCCCAGGATGAAAGTAGCGCCCCATTGCGCGCCAAGCCCATCGCCTGAGCCATGACGCATGCAAAGATCTCCTTTGATCTCGAATCATGATTGTTAAACGTAGAAAATCGCCCGTCGATCCTATAGAAACTTTGGGGATGGCCTAACAGACCCCTCTCGGAAGGCTCTAGAGCAGCTTTTTACTGGCGTCAAAGCCGTATCATCCATTTCGGCAAAACGAAAATCGACTCGCCTGAGAAAGGATAGGACACTGACAAGGCAATAAAGGAGTGCAGATGCCGAACGTCATTCCTCGGAAATGACCCCCCAGTCTGGTTGCGTGTAAGGCTTAGACATCGCTTAATGCCCCCTTTTTGGGCCAAAGTTGTTTCTATACTTCGGAACCAACCAAAGTACCTGCCACTAGCCAAGCTACGTCGTCCCTCGGCCCTAGCCGAGCTACTTCGTCCTTCGGCCCTAAAAAGCTATCTCATCCCTCGAGCTTGGTCGAATCACCGTGTCATTCGGCCTAAGCCGAGTTAAATCGTCTCTCAACTTCCTTTTGTACCAGGCTATGTTGCCGTCCGACCTTTTCGTCGAGACAACCCCTACGCCTTGGCCTTTACCAGGATATTCCACCAAAACTTGAGACAAGAAACCATCCAGGGAAGACAAACAAATGAAAAACGGCCGATCCATTTACTGATTTCCAGTTGAACTACAAAACAAAAGAAAAGAAAGAACACACATGCCCCCCAAAGGGTCAGGACTTGGGATCAATCCCAGCATCTCCCGCGGCCGCATCAGCAGGGGCATTGCTTGGCTCTCCCTTCTCGAAGGTGTCACGATGGGATACGTCGGTAGTTGCATCAGCTCCCAGGATAGCGTCGAGGTCAACATCAGATATTTCTCCATACTCGTCCTCCTCGACCCCCGGGGTGTATGCCTCATAATGTTCGGCGTCTAGGCACGACAGGTCCAGGTCAGGGTAAGCCTGGGCAACCTTAGCCCTCGCCTCATCTTCGCCTAGCTGAAATGCATCAGAACAGGCCGCCCTGCGCTCGTCGGTGAATTCGGTGGATTTCTTGTACTCCTCCACCACCGAAGAGGCTCGCACATTTTCCTCGGCTAATTGCTTCTCCAGTTCGGAGATCCTACAGTGCCTCGAGGCCGCTCCTCTCCGAACGCCGCTAATCGCCCCTGGAATTCCTGCCTCATCTTGTGCGTCTGCAGGCGAAAAGGCCGAGTAAAGCAAAAATCGAAAGGTCAAAACGAATGGATCCGATAGAGCCATACCTGCTCCTCCCGCCGTGCTAGCTCACCCTTCAGCACGTGGACCCTGTTGAGAGCCCTAGACTTAGCCGACTGGTTCTGGCGAAGGCTCTCTTTTAGTTCGTCCACCTATGCCTGGGTATCTCCAATTTCCTGATGAGCAAAGTCGACCTCATCAGATAGTCGGGCAGCTCGTTCATCCGACCACTTTAGCCGATCCTGTGTATCGGCAAGCTCCTTGCTTAGGCGGGTGAGGTGGTCCTGCTGCCGTCGGCATTTGCGCTCTTCCTCCTCGAGCTTTTTGCTCCAGCTGGCCTTATCTTCAGCGTGGCTAGCTTTCAGCTGGTCCCACCTCTTATCAAAGAATAGTTGCATGGACTTAACCTTGCCTTCATGCTCCGCCCTGGCCTGAGAAAGCTCCAGACTAGCCTTCTCGGATTGCTCGCAGAAGCCTTGGAGCTCGCTAATTTGTACGGTGAGTTGAGAGGCTCTTTCCCTCTCAATCGCGAGAGTCCTGTTGGTCTCCCCAAGCTCCCGCTGGAGCTCACCAACCTGTGCAGCGAGTCGAGGGGCTCTCTTCCTCTCAACTGCAAGAATTCTGCGAGCCTCCCCGAGCTCCCTTTGAAGGGCCACCAGGGCTCGAGAGAGTTTGTCAGTCGAATCCGCCCTCTCCTTGAAGTGATCAGCCTCATAGCGGGCCCGAGCCCAAGCTCCAACTGCCAGATGCAAGCGCCATTTCAGTGCCCTCATGATCAGGGCTTTTACGAAAAAAGGATGACACGCATAAAAGACAATCGAACTAACTAACCAAAGACCCGACTTCGGTGCGACAACTTACCCGAGATGTATCTGTGGCGATCCTCGTGAGAGCAATGTCGTCGATTTCGGGAAGAAGGAAAGCCTCATTTGGCACCCCAGCACGACGGAAGGCCATCTCGACAAGGTCTTCCGGATGACCCCCTCCAATTGAAGAACTCTCCTCTCCTTGGAACGCAGACCGCATCAGAGCGGAGAACCTGGTGCTCACTTTCGGGTCGCTTGAGTGGAAGTCTGCTCCCAGGGAGCCATCCAGAACTCCCGCGACCCATGAACTTCTCGATAATCCAGCTTCTGCCACCAGGGCCCTCGCTTGAGAAGCCTCGGACGTTTCGGCTCCAACGAGGAGAGCCCCAGCCGAATCACCTCCTTCGCTCGCCGGCTCCCCTCTTTCTCCTCCTCCTTCTTCTTCCTCTTCTTCTCCTTCTGCTTCGTCTCCTCAGAGATTCCCCTGTCCACGATAGGCCCTTCAGGAACTTTTGCTCCCCTCGGAACCCCCTGTTCCTCGGCAGAAGGCCCTTCACCTGAAAGCCCCCGCGGACTTTAGTCATTGGTTCGGCAGGTTCAGCCATCTCCTCGTCTTCCACTGGCTCTCCTACTGACGATCCAGGCCGAACCTCAGCAGCCGCAACCTCTTCCCCTACCTCGATGGAAGCGGAGGTCGCCCCCACCTCCTCCTATGACCTCACCAAGCCACTGGCCTCCAATGAGGAAGACTGGACCGCCTCGTCTGCGGGGGCCCCCAAGCCAACCGGCGTTTCTCCTTCGCCATCATTGGACAAAACAACAACGGGGGGGGGGGAGGAAACCTCAGCAGCCTCCTCCAAAACCCATGCGGCTTCCCGTTCTTTACCCCTGGATAGACCCTCCGCCGTGCCAAGAGATCGCGCCCCACCGGAGTTTCAGTAGTTTCAGCCCGCGGCGACGAAGAGCGCCGGCTGTCACCATCTCCCCTAATCCCCTGGAGCGGGAGCCGGAAGGATGGGACCTCTTCTCAGGCCGATGCTTGCTACTGGAGCTAGATCTCCTATGGCACTTGCCCAGCTCCTCCCTCATCTGGTCTGCGAGCGCCGACCTTTCGGCTACAGGGGCAATATGATTCACCCGTTAGTTCATACAGAAATCAAAGATGGAAACATGCTAAACCATCAACTATGAGGTAACACTCACCGCGAGGATCGACGGGGCTCAGTCCTGCCACAAAGAGAGCATCCTCCGATAGGAGAACGCTGGCTGGGAGCGCCTAACTGCCGCGCAACATAATTAGATCCCTCTTCTCTGGATCAGTTAGCTCCGGGTGCACTTCTGGGTCCTTCACATATTGCCCCCATACCCGAGGGAAGTCCAAACCGATGTTCCCCCCGACTATGAAGAACCGTGACTTCCACTCCTTTATCAATGATGGGTTGTCCGATATCATCTTGAAGGACCTCCGGGAACCGATGTAAGGCCATTCTGAGGCCTTCAAGGAGACCAGATTGAAACACACCCTGAATAGCGAAAGGGTCATGGTCACCCCGAGATGCTTGCACAACGAGATGAACCCGATAAGGTTGCACCAACTGTTGGGGGCTACCATGGTGAGGCAGATATTGAAAAACTTCATCACCTCCCGTACCAACTGATGAAGGGGGAACCGGAGACCTGCCCTTAAGCTTTCCTCATAGCAGAATGCCCCATCCTCTAATCTGGACATCACCCTGTCCTCAGCCGTCGGGAGAAACAAGACGATGTCCTGGGGATTTTGTACAAGCGACGCATCCGTTCCAAATCCGCCAAGGTCACCTCCGAAGCTTGGTCACTGGGGCTCACCATATCTTCAATCGCAAGAGATGCTAAGTAAAATCACAGCGAG
The DNA here is from genome assembly GCA_900491605.1 of Calamus simplicifolius. Classification (NCBI taxonomy): domain Eukaryota; kingdom Viridiplantae; phylum Streptophyta; class Magnoliopsida; order Arecales; family Arecaceae; genus Calamus; species Calamus simplicifolius. Next base: position 1,889,814 of record UESW01003974.1, on the reverse strand, counting down.
AACAGGAAGACGAAGTTCCTCAAGGAAGAACGGAAGGGGCACTATAAATAAAGATAGCGCGCCACGACTATATTTTTCCAATCGAAACCGCCTCAAGATGAGGACAAGACGTCCCAACCCAGGCGTCCGAAACTATCGCTACGGCGCCGTGAAAGTCGGGATTTCCCACATGGCACTTCTCCAGCCGTTACCTTCGCCCCTAAGGAATGATGGATCCACCTCGGAAAGGCAAGATGGCCCCACGACATTAATTAGGGCATCATTGCGTAGGCAATCAAATACGCATCCCCAAATGCATATCGTGCCACCTAAGCCTATACTCCCTACGCTCGAACCTACGCTTCGAACTAGGGAGTTGGGGGCATGTGTTGGGGGGTAGAATCGTCATCGCATTGATAATCGTGCAAGGGGACTGAGACTGGCCCCATCCCTCTGCCCGCTACGATATCTCCCGAAGAATAAGATAAATTAATATGGTCCGTCAGGCCATGCGACCCCCCCGAGCCTTCCATGGTTCGGCCTCTCCGGGCTTCTATAGCTCGGCTTCCCCGAGCTTCCTATAGCTTTTTCCCGAGCCTCCCATGGTTCGGCTTTCCCCGAGCTTCCATGGCTCGGCCTCTCCGGGCTTCTATAGCTCGACTTCCCTGAGCCTTCCATGGTTCGGCTTTCCCCAAGCTTCCATGGCTCGGCCTCTCCGAGCTTCTATAGCTCGGCTTCCCCGAGCTTTCTGTAGCTCGTTTTCCCCGAGCCTCCCATAGTTCGGCTTTCCCCGAGCTTCCATGGCTCGGCTTCCTCGAGCCTCCCATGGTTCGGCTTTCCCGAGCTTCCATGGCTCAGCCTCTCCGGGCTTCCATAGCTCGGCTTCCCCGAGCTTCTTGTAGCTCGGCTTCCTCCGGGCTTCCATATCTCGGTCCTCCTGAGCGATCCATGATTCGATTTTACCTCCGTGGAACCTAACGCGAGAGAGCCTAGACCCATCGAAACAGAATCCCAGGCAAGGGACTACATTGAAGAGTGGTCTAGGACCTAATACAGCTACCTGGGACCTATGCATCTACTAGATCTCAGGCCATCAAGGAGCTCTCCTAGCCATCGATCCCTTAACGAATAAGATACGGATCCCACCGGCCCCACAACGGCCTGATTCGATTCATCTTCGTATCCTAACAACCTTCGAACCTTCCAGAAGATGCTCAAGATCTAGGTGACTGCCTATAAATACGACACCCCCAAATTTCCTCAGGTAGGTGCTCACGGCCCCTGGCTCACTCTCACTCTCTCACTCTCCTCCACTGCTCGTCGACGCTCCCCTAGAGCTCTCGATCGGCCACCCCTGGAGAGACTCCCCGAAGAGATCCCTCTCCCCATTTTCTGTTGATCACCGATCCCCACTGACTTGAGCATCGGAGGGTCTTCCGCGGAGGGCCACCCCCAATGCCTCTCGTGCGAGGACATCTGTGCAGGTCCGCTCAGGAGGAAGCCCAGACTAGGAGACCGACCATGCCCGAGTCGGAGGACGGATCCCGACGGCAACAATAACCATTAGATTTCTTGGCATACTTATGTTGTAAAAATATTTGGACTTTTATGTGGCATGCTTATCCTGGACTACACCTCTTGACGAATCCTCCTATCACAAATATGTTACCCTCTTTTAATAATAATTGCTATCTTACACCATGCAAGAGCTGAGCTATATTGAAAGAAAGTTGGCCACAAACTAGTCTAGCAGAATTGATGTTGTTGGGGGGGTAGAATCGTCATTGCATTGATAATCGTGCAAGGGGGCTGAGACCGGCCCCATCCCTCCGCCCGCTACGATATGTCCCCGAGGAATAAGCTAAACTAATATGGTCCATCAGGCCATGCGACCCCCCCGAGCCTCCCATGGTTTGGCCTCTTCGAGCTTCTATAGCTCGGCTTCCCCGAGCTTCCTGTATCTCATTTTTCCCGAGCCTCCCATGGTTCGGCTTTCCCCGAGCTTCCATGGCTCGGCCTCTCCGGGCTTCTATAGCTAGACTTCCCCGAGCCTCCCATGGTTCGGCTTTCCCCGAGCTTCCATAGCTCGGCCTCTCCGGGCTTCTATAGCTCGGCTTCCCCGAGCTTCCTGTAGCTCGTTTTCTCCGAGCCTCCCATGGTTCGGCCTTCCCCGAGCTTCCATGGCTCGGCTTCCTCGAGCCTCCCATGGTTCGGCTTTCCCCGAGCTTCCATGGCTCGACCTCTCTGGGCTTCCATAGCTCGGCTTCCCCGAGCTTCCTGTAGCTCGGCTCCCTCCGGGCTTCCATAGCTCGGCCCTCCTGAGCGATCCATGATTCGATTTTCACCTCCATGGAACCTGACGCGAGAGAGCCTAGACCCATCGAAACAGAATCCCAGGCATGGGACTACATTGAAGAGTGGTCTAGGACCTAATACAGCTACCTGGGACCTACGCATCTACCAGATCTCAAGCCATCAAGGAGCTCTCCTAGCCATCGATCCCTTAACGAACAAGATACGGATCCCACCGGCCCCACAATGGCCTGATTCGATTCATCTCCGTATCCTAACAACCTTCGAACCTTCTAGAAGATGCTCAAGATCCAGGTGACTGCCTATAAATACGACACCCCCAGATTCCCTCAGGTATATGCTCACTGCCCCTGGCTCACACTCACTCTCACTCTCTCACTCTCCTCCACTGCTCATCGGCGCTCCTCTAGAGCTCCCGATCGGCCACCCCTGGAGAGACTCCCCAGAGAGATCCCTCTCCCCATTTTTTGTTGATCACCAATCCCCACTGACTTGAGTGTCGGAGGGTCTTCCACGGAGGGCTACCCCCAACGCCTCTCGCGTGAGGACTTTTGTGCAGGTTCGCCCAGGAGGAAGCCCAGACCAGAAGACCGACCGTGCCTGAGTCAGAGGATGGATCCCGGCGGCAACAGATTGGCGCTAGAGGAAGGGCTTCAAGTCTCGTTAAAACTTGAAAAAAGGAGACAAGGATCTCGATCTGGAGTAGAACCTCTTCAATGGCCAATCGAAGAAGAGCAACCTCTGAAGCCTAGGACCAGGTCGTCACTCAAAGACCTAATCCGATAGGCAACACGGTGCCACAGCCCCCACCGATTGAGACCCCGTCACCACCAGCCATCCCAGTGACCCAGGACTAGTTTGCCACACTGGTCCAGCAGGTCCAGGCCCTGACCCACCTGGTTCAGGAGCGTCTCGCAGCCGCCTCTGCTCCGCACCTTCATAAGGAGGCCGCAACTCCTTCCTCTTCAACCACCTCCTCCTCTGGTCCGCATGAGGCCATGGACCCCCCATACCAACCCAGAGGGGACAAACCGGTCCCGCGAGGCGGCTATGATAGGGATCCTCCCAGATCTCGACGAGCCCGGACCCTTTCCTCGGTGTCCTCCCACCATGATTCAACGTCATCCCTGCGCTCTCCCCACCCAGCTCCTCCTCTTACTGCTGAAGAGGAGATCCATCGACAGATCCGGGAGATGCGTCAGGAGCTGGATGCCACTAAGCAGGCCCAATCGGCCCAACCCAAGGCAGAGCAGGGCATCCCCTTCTCCAAAGGGATCATGGAGGAAGTGATTCCCTCCCATGTCAAGCTACCCACCATCGAGCCCTATCACGACTCTTCTGACCCGGATGATCATCTCAGCAGCTTCCGGTCAATAATGATGTTCCACGGAGCATCCGATGCGATCCTCTGTCGCGCCTTCCCCTCCACCCTCAGAAGATCTACCCGAACCTGGTTCAATGCTTTGAAACCAGGTTCCATTGATTCATTCGATGAGCTGAGCCGTCTTTTTATTGGCCAGTTCGTTAGCAGCCACCATCATCGATGGAGATCCAACTCCCTCTTCGAAGTTAAGCAGAGAGAGGGGGAGTCCCTAAGAAACTATCTTGGCCGCTTCAACAAGGCCATGCTAGAGGTGGACCACCTTAATCATGAGGTGGCTATGTCCACCTTAGCAGGGGGAGTTTCGAAGGAAAGTGACTTCTATCTGGCGATGAAAGTCAGCTACCCCCCAAATCTCTCCGATATGATGGCCCTGGCAGACAAATACGCCAAGGTCGAAGAGTCGCGGAGAGTTGCTCGTGCCGAGCTGGCAAAGAAGAAAGAGCCCAAAGGTCCCGATAGGCACCGACCCGCCCATCGGCCGAGTCCACCTCATCGCCAAATAGCTCCCCCACCGCTGCCAAGGAATCGCTCCTGGAGCCTGCCTAGGCGATTTGACTGCTACACTCCGTTAACTATGCCTCGGGCACAGATCCTCATGGAGATAGAGCGCCAGCTTCCCCGGCCAACTCCTCTTCGAGAGAACCTGACCCGGAGGGACCCCACCAAGTACTGCCGCTACCACCGAGAGCACAGCCACGACACTGAAGAATGCTGGCAGCTAAAAAATGAAATTGAGAGGCTAATTCAATGGGGCCGACTGAACCAATTCAGGAGGGCACCCGAGCCAGGACAAGGGGGGGATCGTCAGCCCGAGCTTCAATAACCTCCTCCTCCACCAAATCCGCCCGTAATCGGCCATATCAACATGATCGAAGAGGCCGGCGGCTCGAGCTCCAGAAATGATGACGAAGGATCGGTGCCGAAGAAAGCACGGACGGGCGAGCTCTCCTTCTCCGACGATGATCTCCGAGGGATACAGTTCTCCCATGACGATGCGCTAGTTGTATCCCTCAATTTAAACGACTATGATGTAAGCCGGATCCTTGTTGACAGTAGAAGTTCTGTGAATGTTTTGTACCTCGATGTGTTTGCCAAGATGAGACTACTCACGGAAAACCTTCGAGCTATGGATTCCACCCTAATGGGATTCACAGGCGACATCATCATCCCGGAAGGGGTCGTAACCCTGACGGTTCGCGCAGGAGCCTGGCCCCTTGTGGCCACTGTCCACACGGACTTCCTAGTAACCAAACTCAGGTCTCCATACAACACATTATTTGGCAGACCTGACCTGATGTCCCTCAAGGCAGTTGTCTCCATCCCACATCTGTCCATAAATTTCCCATCGGGCGGGGAGTTGGAGTTGTCCAAGGAAGCCAAACCATGGCTCGATAGTGCTTTGTTACCAGCCTTTAGTCCAGAATACCGGAGGTTGACGGGCTGGATGCTCGAGAGGATTTCGCCAAACAGCGAGAAGAACCAGCCAAGGAACTGAAAGAAGTGCCATTGGATGAGGCTCATCCCGACCGAACCATAAAGATCGGGTCGCTGCTAAAGGGCAAACCTCGGCACAAGTTGATTGAATTTCTCTGAAGCAATGCTGACATCTTCGCCTGGTTCGCCTCTGACATGCCAGGGATCAGTCCCGAGGTCCTCGTCCATCGCCTTAACGTGGATGAGATGTACCGGCCCGTCAAGCAGAAGAAGAGGAGCTTTGCCCCAGAACGGCAGAAGGCTATTGAAGAGGAGGTTGATAAACTCATCAAGGCGAACTTCATCTGGGAGGTAAATTACTCGAACTGGCTATCGAATGTCGTCATGGTGAAGAAGTCGAACGGCAAGTGGCGGATTTGCATCGACTTCACCGACCTCAACAAAGCCTGCCCGAAGGATAGCTTCCCTCTTCCCCGGATCGATCAGCTTGTGGATGCCACCTCGGGTCATCAAATGCTGACACTCATGGACGCTTACTCCGGGTACAATCAGATTCGGATGGCCCCAAAAGATGAAGAAAAGATTGCCTTCATAACCGACCGAGGTACTTACTGTTATCGTGTTATGCCTTTTGGTCTTAAAAATGCAGGAGCCACCTACCAAAGGCTAGTTAATAAAGTATTCAAGGAGCAAATCGGCCGGAACATGAAGGTGTATGTCGACGACATGCTGGTAAAAAACAAAGAAGCATCACAGCACATCGAGGACCTCTCGGAGAGCTTTGCAACGCTCCACAAGTATAGGATGAAGCTCAATCCAACTAAATGCGCCTTCGGCGTTAACTCTGGGAAATTCCTCGGCTTCATGGTCTCCCAGCGAGGTATCGAAGCTAACCCCCAGAAGATTCAAGCTCTTCAACAAATGGCGCCTCCGGCATCTATTAAAGAAGTCCAACGCCTAACTGGGAGGATAGCAGCCCTCAACCGCTTCGTGGCGCGCTCAGCCGAAAGATGCCTCCCCTTCTTCAAAACCCTCCGGTCGGCTAAGAACTTCCAGTGGACCCCTGAGTGTCAAAAATCATTCCAAGATCTCAAGAAGTACCTTGGCTCGCCCCCACTCCTCAGCAGTCCAAGTCAAGGCGAGACACTGTTCCTATATCTAGCTGTTTCAAAGGGTGACGTCTGCTCAGTGCTAGTCAGGGGAAAAAATAAGGTCCAGAAGCCAATTTATTATGTCAGCAGGCTACTCCGCGACACGGAGACAAGATATAGCTGAATTGAAAAGATGGTGTTGGCCTTGATCACCTCAGTTCGGAAGCTGCCATCGTACTTCCAGGCGCATTCTGTGATGGTCCTGACTGACCAACCCATCAAGGCGGTAGTCTACCATCCAAAAACATCAGAGAGAATGACCAAGTGGGCCATTGAGCTGAGCGAGTATGATATCCGTTTTTAGCCTCACCTGGCCATCAAAGCTCAAGTGTTAGCTGATTTCCTCCTCGAGTGTACCATCCCGGAGGACGGCTCCACCCCCGACTCCCCTGAAGAACCGAAATCTAGCGCCCGGTGGCTCCTCCATGTCAATGGGTCATCTAACGCTCATCACTCTGGTGCGGGCCTGGTTCTCACCAGTCCGGAGGGGGCGACCTTTGAATATGGTGTCCGCTTCTCCTTCCTGGCCTCTAACAATGAAGCTGAGTATGAAGCCCTGCTGGCCGATCTCCGAATCGCCCGCAACCTGAAGGTGGAGAAACTTAATGCCTTCAGCGACTCCCAGCTAGTGGCAGGTCATGTGCGAGGGGAGTTTGAGGCTCGGAAGCCAAACATGATCCGATATCTTCAAGAGGTGCGGAGCCTACTCTCCCATTTTCCCGAGTTTGAGATTATTCAGATTCCTAGATCCGAGAATGCCCGTGCCGACCTATTGTCTCGGCTGGCGACCACGGAGTCAATGGACGCCAAGCAAAAATTCCACCTGAAGACCTTGGAGAAACTCAGTATCATGGAAGCCGACCGAATAATGCAAGTTGAAGCCGAACCATCATGGTTCGATCCCATCCTGAGGTACCTCAAAGAAGGGTCGCTCCATCTGACCGGAGAGAAGCCAGAAGGCTAAAGCTGCAGGCCACCCATTATGTGTTGATCGATGATCAACTCTACAAACGGTCCTTCTCCATGCCACTTCTCAGATGTCTTCGCCTGTCTGAAGCAGATTATGCTCTCCGCGAAGTGCATGAGGGGATTTGCGGCAACCATCTGGGGAGCTGGTCCCTGTGTCACAAGGTGCTACGTCAAGGCTACTATTGGCCGACCATGCAGAAGGATGCAGACGACCTTGTCCGAGCTTGCGACCCATGTCATAGGCACTCAAGCATTCAGAGACTCCCCTCCGCCAGCCTGGTTCCTATATCCTCCGCTTGGCCCTTCGCCAAGTGGGGGATGGACATCCTTGGCCCGTTTCTGCTCGCCACGAGACAACGAAAATTCCTGTTCGTCGCCATCGACTACTTCACTAAATGGGTCGAGGCGGAGGAGGTTGCACAAATAACCGAGGCACGAGCCAGAGATTTTGTATGGAGATCCATCATGTACCGTTTCGGGCTCCCGCACACTATAATCACTGACAACGGCAGACAATTCGACAACCCGAAGTTTTGCCAGTTCTGCGAAGAACACGGGATCCATCACCACCTCACCTCGGTCGGGCATCCGCAAGCCAACGGAGCAGCTGAAGTAACCAACCAGACTTTGCTTCAAGGGATCAAGGCTCGGCTCTCCAGGGCCCAAGGCAGGTGGGCAGACGAGTTGCACCATGTCCTGTGGGCCTACCGCACCACCCCAATAGTACCCACAGGCGAAACCCCATTCCGGATGGGCCGAGCAACTAATCTCCAAACCTCAGCTGGGCCGAGCAACAAATCTTCGAACCTCGGCTGGGCAGAGCAACTAATCTCCGAACCTCGGCTGGGCCGAGCAACAAATCTCCGAACCTCGGCTGGGCCAAGCAACAAATCTTTAAACCTCGGCTGGGCCGAGCAACAAAATCACCGAATCTTGGTAGGGCCGAGCGACAAAATCCCCAAACCTAGACAGGGCTACGATCTCTGAAGCCCTGGCCAAAACCGGAGTGCGTAAACCTTGGCCGAAGTCAAGGGGTATATTCTACTACTAGAAATCTCGGCCAAAGCCGAAGAACGACCTTAACTATCGAATTCCTCGGGCCAACCAAGCGATATTTCTGCACCCTGGTCACGCCCGATGCTCGAATCCTCGGCCAAAAGAGCAAAGTCTTCTCACTTTAGCCATGCCCCAAGACGTCGTTTGAGGCCGAGTGACCTCTCGGATACCCCAAAATAAAAACCTCCTGATACTCCGGCAGAGGTAAAGGATCTCCTTCTAAGGACGGCCTAGGTCCGCCACTGGTCCAAACAGAGAACAACGACCCCCCAAAACTTGGTTCGGATTCGGGCAGCTTACAAGCCCCGACCAACCTAAATATCCTTCTAAACTATGTTTGGATTCGGGTGGCTTACGTGCCCTAACTAAACCCGACCGTGGTCTCCTAAGACTTAGCTCGAACTCGGGCGGCTGATAAATCCCAATCAACATTGGCAAATGTTTTGGATACAACGAGATGCACCATATGCAAAATCTTCATGTTCATTGATTGAAAAAGAAGAAAAACAACAACGGTGAAAAATAAAAAGTAAAAAGAGCCCTCACTGAGGCTCACTATCTTCCCCGGGAGTTGACAAGTCCTCCAAACGCCGGGACAGCTCGGCGACTTGTCGATGGAGGGATGCTATCTCCTCCCTCTACCGGTCCACTACCCGGTGAAGGGCCTCGGTCTCCCTCGCAGAGACAACAACATACTCCTCAACAACCTTCTCAAGCCGTTCGTGGCTTGCGAAGGCTGATGCCAGGGCCTGGCCATCAACCACAATGGTGGGGCGACTCCCCTCTAAGCCCCTGGGACTGTTGATCACTATGCCTAGGCTATCAGGTGATTGCTCTCCACCTTGAAAGGCCATGTTGAAGGTTGTTTGAAGACTGAACCGAAAGGATGGTAAATACCAGCACCCCACTCCTCCAAATTTATACTCCTCAGGCGAGTGTCTCGGTCAATCGGGTTATAAATACCGACCTATGAGAATTCACCACGTGTCGCCGTCTTAACTGACGCCCACAGAATCCGAAGGGTCATGCCCCATCCCGAGCGAGAGCGGTAAATGTCGATGGACTGTTCGGAAACCCCCCTCCTTATCTAGAATCGGGGTACTTTCCGATCTGCCGGGCCCTCGCAGTAAATGCCCTCAACACTTCCCCAAGCTCTCTTAAACCAGTCGCCCTTTGGAAAACGTGAAGAAGAAGGAGCGCCAGCACCTGACGATAATTCGCTCCCTCGGGAATGGTCAAATCATAAATGCAGGGCGTACCCATGCACCGCCCGTTCTGCCTTGACGCTCCTCACCGAACCTCACAGGAACCAAGTATCATGACTCACCGTGATAGCTAAGTCATCTCTCCAAGCTCTAAATCTTCGAACCTTGGTAGGGCCAAGCAACCATTCTTTGAACCTCGGCGGGGCCGGGCTGCAAATCTCCGAACCCCAGTAAGGTCGAGTCATGAATCCCCGAGCTTCGGCCAGAGTCAAAGAACGTGTCCTACCACCAAACAGTCTCTAAATCTCCGTCTAGATCCGGGCAGCTTACAAGCCCCGATAGACTCGGATAGCGTGGGATCCTCATCCAGAAACGAACGAGATGTCCTTACGCCTCAGCCAACAACGATAATTCTTTGCGCAAAAGAAATAGGAATTGAGAAAAAGAACAAAACTTCCTTTACTTCATTGTCATCGAAACCGACTACAATCGCCTGAGAGGCATTACAAGAGCATCAAAATGCATAAAATAAAGATGAGTACAAAACTCGGGCAAACTGCTCCAAAGCAGACTAGGGAGACTGTGACACTCTGGCGTACCGGACTGACAAATCATACAAACCACAAAAAAGTCGGCTCGCCGGGACAGTTGACGAAGCTGACCTTCCATGCCGCCCCCCCCCGGGACAAACCAAGAGGTCCAAAAGGAGGCATGGCCCGTGGATGCTGATTCTGAGGACCCGGGCAAAGCAGCTAGCTCCCCTAGGATGGGATGCTGGATCGCAGACCGCTGTCCGAATGGGAGCTCGGGGACAATCAGACCCCCGTTGCTCCCATGTTCTCCTCCCCATGGCAAGGATTCCCCTCAGAGAGGGATGAGAATCCAGACTGACGGAGGAGGGAAGCTCCGTGCGTGCTACGGGGGTGTCGATACACTTCCTGCTCTGCGCCCCCTGTAGCGAACCATAAAGGACACACGGGAAGCGTATATGTGCGCTCTCCGTGTGATCTCTGCGGCCCTCCTGTGCGCTCTCCATATGATCTCCGGGGCTCATCCCCTAAGGGCGAGCCACTCTCCAACGGCTCCTTCATCACCCCAACTATCCGGGGGAGAACGGCTCACGAAAAGAAAGCTCGGTCCTTCCACTAGAAACACCAAAGAGACGGGCATCGCCTGAGCCATGATGCACGCAAAGATCTCCTTTGATCTCGAATCATGATTGTTAAACGCAGAAAATCGCCCACCGATCCTACGGAAACTGGCAGATCCGGAGATCGTCCTACGAAAATGACATCCTTTAATGGCGGGCAAACACTTGCGTCATACACCGAAACAACCCGTGTGGGGAAAGATCAACGCAATAAAGGCCTCTCGGAAGGCTCTAGAGCAGCTTTTTACTGGCGTCAAAGCCGTATCATCCATTTCGGCAAAATGAAAATTGACTCGCCTGAGAAAGGACAGGGCATTGACAAGGCAATAAAGGAGCGCGGATGCTGAATGTCATTCCTCGGAAATGACCCCCCAGTCTGGTTGCGTGTGAGGCTTAGACATCGCTTAATGCCCCCTTTTTGGGCCAAAGCTGTTTCTATACTTCGGAACCAACCAAAGTACCTGCCACTAGCCAAGCTACGTCGTCGATCGGCCCTAGCCGAGCTACTTCGTCCTTCGGCCCTAAAAAGCTATCTCATCCCTCGAGCTTGGTCGAATCACCGTGTCATTCGGCCTAAGCCGAGTTAAATCATCTCTCAACTTCCTTTTGTACCAGGCTATGTTGTCGTCCGACCTTTTCGTCGAGACAACCCCTACGCCTTGGCCTTTACCAGGATATTCCACCAAAACTCGAGACAAGAAACCATCCAGGGAAGACAAACAAATGAAAAACGGCCGATCCATTTTCTGATTTCCAGTTGAACTACAAAACAAAAGAAAAGAAAGAACACACATGCCCCCCAAAGGGTCAGGACTTGGGATCAATCCCAGCATCTCCCGCGGCCACATCAGTAGATGCATTGCTTGGCTCTCCCTTCTCGAAGGTGTCACAACGGGATACGTCGGTAGTTGCATCGCTCCCAGGATAGCGTCGAGGTCAACATCAGATATTTCTCCATACTCGTCCTCCTCGACCCCCGGGGTGTATGCCTCATAATGTTCGGCGTCTAGGCACGATAGGTCCAGGTCAGGGTAAGCCTGGGCAACCTTAGCCCTCGCATCATCTTCGTCTAGCTGAAATGCATCAGCACAGGCCACCCTGCGCTCATCGGTGAATTCGGTGGATTTCTTGTACTCCTCCACCGCCGAAGAGGCCCGCACATTTGCCTCGGCTAATTGCTTCTCCAGTTCGGAGATCCTTCGGTGCCTCGAGGCTACCTCCTCTCCGAATGCCGCTAACCGCCCCTGGAATTCCTGCCTCATCTTGTGCGTTTGCAGGCGAAAAGGCCGAGTAAAGTGAAAATTGAAAGGTCAAAACGAATGGATCCGATAGAGCCATACCTGCTCCTCCCGCCGTGCTAGCTCACCCTCCAGCACGTGGACCCTGTTGAGAGCCCTAGACTTAGCCGACTGGTTCTGGCGAAGGCTCTCTTTTAGTTTGTCCACCCGGGCCTGGGTATCTCCAATTTCCTGACGAGCAAAGTCGACCTCATCAGATAGTCGGGCAGCTCGTTCATCCGACCACTTTAGCCGATCCTTTGTATCGGCAAGCTCCTTGCTTAGGCGGGTGAGGTGGTCCTACTGTCGTCGGCATTTGCACTCTTCCTCCTCGAGCTTTTTGCTCCAGCTGGCCTTATCTTCAGTGTGGCTAGCTTTCAGCTGGTCCCACCTCTTATCAAAGAATAGTTGCATGGACTTAACCTTGCCTTTATGCTCCGCCCTGGACTGAGAAAGCTCCAGACTAGCCTTCTCGGATTGCTCACGGAAGCCTTGGAGCTCGCCAATTTGTACGGTGAGTTGAGAGGCTCTTTCCCTCTCAACCGCGAGAGTCCTGTTGGTCTCCCCAAGCTCCCGCTGGAGCTCACCAACCTGTGCAGCGAGTCGAGGGGCTCTCTTCCTCTCAACTGCAAGAATTCTGTGAGCCTCCCCGAGCTCCCTTTGAAGGGCCACCAGGGCTCGAGAGAGTTTGTCAGTCGAATCCGCCCTCTCCTTGAAGTGATCAGCCTCGTAGCGGGCCCAAGCCCAAGCTCCAACTGCCAGATGCAAGCGCCATTTCAGTGCCCTCATGATCAGGGCGCTCTGCGAAAAAAGGATGACACGCATAAAAGACAGTCGAACTAACTGACCAAAGACCCGACTTCGGTGCGACAACTTACCCGAGACGCGTAATCTGTGGCGATCCTCGTGAGAGCAAGGTCATCGATTTCGGGAAAAAGGAAAGCCTCATTTGGCACCCCAGCACGACAGAAGGCCATCTCGACAAGGTCTTCTGGTGACCCCCTCCAATTGAAGAACTCTCCTCTCCTTAGAACGTGGACCGCATCAGAGCGGAGAACCTGGCGCTCACTTCCAGGTCGCGTGAGTGGAAGTCTGCTCCCAGGGAGCCATCCAGAACTCCCACGACCCATGAACTTCTCGATAATCCAGCTTCCGCCGCTAGGGCCCTCGCTTGAGAAGCCTCGGACGTTTCGGCTCCAACGAGGAGAGCCCCAGCCGAAGCACCTCCTTCGCTCGCCAGCTCCCCTCTTTCTCCTCCTTCTTCTTCTTCCTCTTCTTCTCCTTCTGCTTCCGTCTCCTCAGAGATTCCCCTGTCCACGACAGGCCCTTCAGGGACTTCTGCTCCCCTCGGAACCCCCTGTTCCTCGGCGGAAGGCCCTTCACCTGAAAGCCCCCCGCGGACTTCGGTCATTGGTTCGGCAGGTTCGGCCATCTCCTCGTCTCCCGCTGGCTCTCCTACCGACGACCCAGGCCGAACCTCAGCAGCCGCAACCTCTTCCCCTACCTCGATGGAAGCAAAGGTCACCCCCACCTCCTTCTGTGACCTCGCCAAGCCACTGGCCACCAATGAGTGAGACTGGACCGCCTCGTCTGCGGGGGCCCCCAAGCCAACCAGCGTTTCTCCTTCGCCATCATCGGACAAAACAACAACGTGGGGGGGGGGAGGAAACCTCAGCAGCCTCCTCCGAAACCCCCTGCGGCTTCCCATTCTTCACCCCTAGATAGACCCTCCGCCGGCGCCGAGAGATCGCGCCCCACCGGAGTTTCAGTAGTTTCAGCCCACGCGACGAAGAGCACCGGCTATCACCGTCTCCCCTAATCCCCTGGAGCGGGAGCTGGAAGGACGGGACCTCTTCTCAGGCCGATGCTTGCTACTGGAGCCAGATCTCCTGCGGTGCTTGCCTAGCTCCTCCCTCATCTGGTCTGCGAGCACCGACCTTTCGACTACAGGAGCAATATGATTCACCCGTTAGTTCATATAGAAATCAAAGATGGAACCATGCTAAACCATCAACTATGAGGTAACACTTACCGCGAGGATCAACGGGGCTCAGTCCAGCCGCAAAGAGAGCGTCCTCCGATAGGAGAACGCTGGCTGGGAGCGCTTGACTGCCGCGCAGCACAATCAGATCCCTCTTCTCCGGATCAGTTAGCTCCGGGTGCGCTTCTGGGTCCTTCACATATTGCCTCCATACCCGAGGGAAGTCCAAACCGATGTTCCCCCCGACTACGAAGAACCGCGACTTCCACTCCTTTATCGATGATGGGTTGTCCATATCATCTTGAAGGACCTTCGGGGACCGATGTAAGGCCATTCTGAGGCCTTCCCGGAGACCAGATTGAAACACACCCTGAATAGCGAAAGGGTCGCAGTCACCCCGAGATGCTTGCACAACGAGATGAACCCGATAAGGTTGCGCCAACTGTTGGGGGCTACCATGGTGAAGCAGATATTATAAAACTTCATCACCTCCCTACCAACGGATGAAGGGGGAACCGGAGACCTGTCCTCAAGCTTTCCTCATAGCAGAACGCCCCATCCTCTAATCCGGACGTCACCCTATCCTCAGCCGTCGGGAGCAACAAGACGACGTCCTGGGGGATTTTGTACAAGCGACGCATCCGTTCCAAATCCGCCAAGGTCACCTCCGAAGCTTGGTCGCTGGGGCTCACCATATCTTCAATCACAAGAGATGCTAAGTAAAATCGCAGCGAGAACAGAAGACGAAGTTCCTCAAGGAAGAACGAAAGGGGCACTATAAATAAAGATAGCGCCGCCATGACTCTATTTTTCCAATCGAAACCGTCTCAAGATGAGGATGAGACGTCCCAACCCAGGCATCCGGAACTGTCGCTACGAGCGCCGTGAAAGTCGAGATTTCCCACGTGGTACTTCCCCAGCCGTTTCCTTCGCCCCTAAGGAATGACGGATCCACCTCGGAAAGGCAAGATGGCCCCACGGCATTAATTAGGGCATCATTGCGCAGGCAATCAAATACGCATCCCCAAATACAGATCGCGCCACCTAAGCCTATACTCCCTACGCCCGAACCTACGCTTCGAACTAGGGAGTGGGGGGCATGTGTTGGGGGATAGAATCGTTATTGCATTGATAATCGTGCAAGGAGGCTGAGACCGGCCCCATCCCTCTGCCCGCTACGATATGTCCCTGAGGAATAAGCTAAACTAATATGGTCCGTCAGGCCATACGACCCCCCCGAGCCTCCCATGGTTCGGCCTCTCCGGGCTTCTATAGCTCAGCTTCCCCGAGCTTCCTATAGCTCGTTTTCCCCGAGCCTCTTATGGTTCGGCTTTCCCCGAGCTTCCATGGCTCGGCCTCTCTGGGCATCTATAGATCGACTTCCCTGAGTCTCCCATGGTTCGGCTTTCCCCGAGCTTCTATGGCTCGGCCTCTCCGGGCTTCTATAGCTCGGCTTCCCCGAGCTTCCTGTAGCTCATTTTCCCCAACCCTCCGTGGTTCGGCCTTCCCCGAGCTTCCATGGCTCAGCTTCCCCGAGCCTCCCATGGTTCGGCTTTCCCTGAGCTTCCATGGCTCGGCCTCTCCGGGCTTCCATAGCTCGACTTCCCCGAGCTTCCTGTAGCTTGGCTCCCTCCGGGCTTCCATAGCTTGGCCCTCCTGAGCGATCCATGATTCGATTTTTACCTCTATGGAACTTGACGCGAGAGAGCCTAGACCCATCGAAACAGAATCCCAGGCAAGGGACTACATTGAAGAGTGGTCTAGGACCTAATACACTACCTGGGACCTACGCATCTACCAGATCTCAGGCCATCAAGGAGCTCTCCTAGCCGTCGATCCCTTAACGAACAAGATACGGATCCCACCGGCCCTACAACGGCCTGATTCGATTTATCTCCGTATCCTAACAACCTTTGAACCTTCCAGAAGACGCTCAAGATCCAGATGACTGTCTATAAATACGACACCCCTAGATTTTCTCAGGTATGCGCTCACTGCCCCTGGCTCACACTCACTCTCACTCTCCTTCACTGCTCGTCGACGCTCCCCTATAGCTCCCGATCGGCCACCCCTGGAGAGACTCCCCGGAGAGATCATCTCCTCATTTTTTGTTGATCACCGATCCCCACTGACTTGAGCGTCGGAGGGTCTTCCGTGGAGGGCTACCCCCAACGTCTCTCACGTGAGGACTTCTGTGCAGGTCCGCCCAGGAGGAAGCCCAGACCAGAAGACCGACCGCGCCGAGTCGGAGGATAGATCCCGGCAGCAACAGATGTATTTTTGACTTTGACTTGACTCAATTTCATATTTAGTGGCATGATTTTTGATTTGAACCCATTTCATTAACTAATTAAGTTTGGTCAAGTCAAGTTCATTGAAAGGATTTTAGTTCCAATAGTCCATTTGAATTAGGCTAGGGTCAAGTATGATTTATATTCTAACTCAAAATTCTCAGACATGGATCCAACTCAAGTTGGATTGGACTTACAATTTTAGCCAGATATCTAGCTAATCGTTAATTAATAAGTAATATATAATAATAAATAATACAACATATGATCACTAAAAATTTTAAAAAGTTAAAAGAAGCAGCTTAAATTCAAATTTTCATTCAACATTTTTAATTTCATTCAAGTAAGTAATCGGTCGTAAGTTGACAAAACTATAACTTTTAATATATATATTAATAGACACTAAGGTATTGCAGTTAAAGATCCATTAAAAATCTAAATATTTGGGTATAGTTAAGCAAAAATAGATGGAGGATGCAGTTGTTGATATGGAAAAAAAATTGTTTTAACTAAGAGTTTATTCAATGAATTAAAAAGTTATTTAGAGTGAATGATAAGAAAGTTTATCTGGTTTAGTTTTTTATGTTTTGATGGATCAAGTTGAGGCTAGGTTAGGCTTTTTTTTTGGTTAAGCCAATGTAGTTCTAGAGGATATATGGGCTATATGGGCCGTGTTAGGCTAGCTTTGGTTGACAAACATAAAATCAGGATCAGATTCAAATTTTAGATTTGAGTCCTATATTTTTGAATCTACTACAACCTATAGCTCTTCCAATGCAGATGAAGATGGGTCTAATATAGCTACGAATGGGTCAGGTCATTATTTGACCCAACATATTTGGTCATCCCCATCTTCGTCTAAAAAACTTTCAATCTTCTTATATTTCAATTTCTTGTGTACCTTTCCATTATCATGGGTCAGTTAAAATGGTTGGAGGATCTTTACAGGAAGATTACGAACTGGACATCATGTTTAATTTTACCACTCTCAAAAATTGAATACCTTAGCATGGTAGATAAAAGAATTTAATGGAGTTGCAGTGCTGAAGGTCATATAACAACATGTACAGAGAAAGGCCATTCTCCCCTACGCGGCAACTCTTCCTTTTAAGATGTTCTTTGGTCCGGCCCCCTGCTTTGGGTTCGTTTGTTGACCATGTTCGTAATGTTTGCTCCAGTGACTCACCGCTCGGTGGAACTGCAGCAGTCCGAGGGTCGTTGGATTGTTGGCCCTGCAAATCCCAAGGTGACGGCTTCAGGCCGCAGGATCGGATCATGGAAGCATGCTCTGCTGCTGGTGCTCTTTGGTTTTCGTTTAAGCTCTCGTACTATAGCGGTGGCTCGCTGGGGTAGGACGGGAGACCTTTGATTTGTTGTCCCATGTACCCAAGTGCTGTAATGTTGTGGCTTGGAGCTCTAACGTCAAGCCACAAAGTGTGCTCTATTGTCATCTCTCATTTTGCGGATATGCGTAAGTGAAAATGCTCCTCATGTATTATGCATAAGTGAAAATGCTCCTCATGCATTATGTCTACCACTTTGTCATCAGAAACTTTATGTACATGTTAATTTTTCAAAATTAGCAAGAATTAGAAGCAGCATTAGCGTAACAATATAAAAAACTAAATTTTTATACAGCTAAAACAAGGTATGAATGGAATTATTAGCTAGCATCAACAGATCAAGTCTAACCTTCTCGTTTTCATGGTCGGACTCCCCAACAAAAAGCTTTTCTTCAAAATCCTTGAGGAAGACTGCACTATAACCAGCATAAGCTCCAGTCACCCGTTTCTTTGATGACTCAAAACCAACCCATCACCTATCCAGAAAGACCGGAACAGAGGACCTTGAGAGGAGCTTAACGTTAGGATGGCAGAGGACTGAGCGGCAACAACGACGAAGAAGAAGCTGCGGCCGCGAAGGAGGGATAGAGAAGGAGACCAGGGGAGGAAGGCGGTGAAGGAGGGCTACGGCGTCGGCAAGGTGGTGGCAGCGACTCCCGATGACGGAGAACGAAGGCGTTCAACATCGAGGAGAGCAAAAATGAGGAGGGAGGTGGCTCTGGCGAAAGAGAAGCCATAAAAGGAGGCCAAGGCGAGGCTCTCCTTGATGAGGTCGATAAGCTGAGCAGGAGGTCGACGGCGAAGGATCCGACGATGATGGAGGCAGAGAAGAGACGATAACAGGGGCCGAGGTCATGGCGATGATGGAGATTGGAGAAGAAAAGGGTGCTGGTGGTAAGAAAACAAAGAAAGACGGTGAGGAGGAAGAAGGAAGAGAGGCAGCAGCCATGGTCGTCGGCGAACGAAGATCCTCTTGGTTCGTGGGTGAAGAAATGGGAAAAGGAGGAACAGTGGAGGAGAGATCTGGTGGATTGGTGCTGGAGCTCGGCGAAGAAGAGGAAAGAAGGTCGACAGAGAAAAAATCAAGGTTGAATAGTTATGGAAAGGTAAAGATTCAGGATTTTTATTATTATATTATTTAATTTTTGTTTGGAAAATTATTCCTGCATAAGCTTTGCATGGTAATGGGTAGGTATTTCACTTTTAATGCTATCCGAATCTGTGTCAAGTTTTAAAGCATCAAGTAAAATTGATTTAATTTTTTAAATAGTTAAATTCAAAAACATAAACAAACTAATTTATCAAATCTATAACTTAATTCCAATCAATTAAAAATGAATCAAATAAATTTATTATTTTATCAAAATCCGACCAACTCAAATCAACTCAACTAAACCTTTTTTTCAGCCATCTATGAACTAAAATTAAAATAAATTTATATTTATAAAATAAAATAAATAAATTGTATTTATATTTTTTAAAAAAATAAAAAATAATAATTAATACAACCTTTAAAATATTTTTAAATTTAAATTTGATCTAATTTAAATTAAATTTTAAAATCTTAAAACACTAAAAAAATTGTATTTGATTTTTTACTATTCAATATTTTTTTATTCAGCTTCGTTATTCAAAAAAAAAAATTATTTAAAAAAAATCTTTGAGCCACACAAGTCTACCATGCGTAAATGTAAAATATCAGCCTTGAATTTTAAAAGTCCCGCATCCTACACCCAGGGGTTGTTTTTTTTATTATTTTTTTTGGGTACAAAAACGGCGATCACACTAACCTAGTGCGAGTCAGCCCAGAAAGGTCCGAATACAAAATTTACTGTAAAATAGATGGACAGGAATCGCTCGGCTTTCAAAACCACGATCCATCATGCTGGGCCACAAAGGACGCTACCCAGTCCGCCGCCGAATTAGCTTCACCATAAATATGGCGAATCCGGGTACAGTCGACCTTGGAAAGGATGGAACGAATGTCCGTCAGAATCGGGTTTGTAGGATCAGAATGGCAGTTCTCCTTCTGCAACTAGGAAATAACTGCCAGGGAATCACCCTCAATGACAATCCTATGGGCCTGTAGAGTCCTGACAGCATAAGAAATGCCCGCCCAGGCCGCATAAAGCTCAGACATCAGGACAGGAGGAGTCAATGGATCCAAAGCCTCCCGCTCCCAAAGCTCACCCTGAGAGTCACGGACAAGGAAACCAGAACCAGCCGCTCTGCCACGAACACTACCATCAAAATTGATTTTGACGAACCCTGGGGAGGGGGATCCCAGGAGATGAACACCGCATGGCGGTTCGCTGCCGAAGCAGCAGGGGATCCCCAGAGACCAGAGACATCAGAACCAACCCGGGCACAGTCCATGACCAAAGAACTGATTTTTCTCATAATTCTGAAGGAAGACACAGGTCGTCTAAAAAGAATCTGGTTTCTCGATAACCATATATGATAAGCCGTGGCAATCCAACAGCTGCACCTCTGTGGAGAAGCTCTACGAATATCCAGGAAGAACGAAGAGCAGGGAGAACCCTGATCGTCCCTCCTAACAGAATAACCAACCCTCTGCCATATCCAACTCACCCTAGGGCAGGTAAAGATAGCATGATCTGAAGATTCGTCCTCCTCCCTACATAACGGACAACACGGATGAATCTCCAGACCTCTTCTAGAAAGAAGAAGACAAGTGGGAAGGCAATCCCACAGAAGCTTCCACATAAATAGCTGCACTCTGGGAGGGTGGGAAGCTTCCAAATCCAATCAGCATCCATCGAACGCTGGGACCCCGGCCTAAAAATCATCATCAAATCCTTGATTGGCGCCCTAGAGAGACAAGATTTCTGCCAAAGTCTGGAGTCAGATGTGCACCCTGGGATAATGGGCATCGAGAGAATACGTCTAGAAAGCTCCAACCCAAAAAAACGGGTCACAGAAGGGATATGCCAGGCAGGGGGATCAGAAGAAATCAAATCCTTAACCCGAAGGTTATAAGGGATGTCAATGCTTATAAAAGAGGGCCATCGTGAGAGAGGAATATCTAAAAAACCAAGTATCCTGAATAACATCTATAGATGATCCATCTCCATCATACACGTAACATTACCCCTCATAGCCTGACCAAATCTGCAAACTTCCTTCCAAAAGGAGGAGCAACCACGTGGAGGCCTGATATAAGAATCCGGCACCCAGCCACCATACCTAGCACGCATAATAGTACTCCAGAGACAATGCGGCTCCAGAAGGAATCTAGACGCATGTCTGGCAAGGAGGGCATCCCTTCTAACAATCAGAGACTGGATCCCAAGACCGCCGTCTTGGATAGGCATGCAAACTGTATCCCAAGATAAAAGATGCATACCATGACCTTCTTGCGTAGAAGCCCACAGAAAATCACGGAAATTTCTCTCAATCCTCTTAAGACAAGTAATAGGAATAATAGAATTAGATAGAAGATACATGGGAAGGGAGGAGAGAACCGAGCGTATAATAATAATCCTGGCCATCATCGAAAGGCCAGTAACCTGCCACCCCTCCATACGCTGATGAATCCTCCTCTCAAGCTCAAAGAAATCAGAACAACGGGGACGTCTTCCTGTGATAGGAATCCCCAAATACATCAATCTGTCTGCCTGAGTAGAAACTCCTGATAAAGAAATAATAGCTTCCCTGATAGCTCTAGGAGTCTTTGGGCTAAAACATAAAGTGGATTTTGAAAATTAACCTTCTGGCCTGAAGCCTGACAATATCTCTGGATAATAGAATAGAAAGACGACGCATTAGCAATAGAAGCCTGGCCCAGGAGAATGCAGTCATCCGCAAACAGGAGATGGGACACCAAGGGGCCCTCCGCACCAGCCAAATAAGGGACAATACTCCGATCTCTCTGCGCCTGATGGAAAGCCCGAGACAGATCATCCACAGCTAGAATAAACAACAAAGGGGACAAAGGGCAACCCTGTCGGATCCCCACAGTAGAGTGAAAGAATCTGGTCGGACTACCATTAATAATTATAGAGAAGGACGCGTCTGAATGCATGCCATAACCCACTCAATGAACAAGTCATCAACTCCAAACTCTGGAAGAGAGCGACACAAAAAGGCCCAATTCAATCTGTCATAGGCTCTCTCCATATCAAGTTTAACAGCCATAAGACTTCTCGTGGCCGAAGCTCTCCGCAGATCAAACATAAATTCCTGGGCAATGAGAATATTATCTGAAATAGAACGCCCTCTAATAAACGCCCCTTGTTCAGCAGAAATTAGGCGAGGGATCACCAGAGCAAGCCTACGAGCCAAAAGCCGAGCACAGACCTTATAGAGCGTAGTGCATAGACTAATGGGCCGAAAATGCTGAGGAAGGGAGGCATTAGGACGCTTAGGCACCAGAGAAATAAAGGTCTGATTCCATTCCGCTGGAATTTGTTTAGCCAGGAAAACAGACTGAATTGCCAAAACCACCTCCTGACCCACAATGTCCCAATAATGACGATAAAAGAAAGGCGGAAACCCATCAGGCCCAGGGGCCTTATCCGGGCCAAGATCCCAAAGGGCCGCCCTAATCTCGTCCGCAGAAATTGCTCTGGCCAACATACTGTTATCTACAGAAGAGACTTTCACAGAATCAGAAACCGGAGTAACTGGCCCTCCCGCACCAGAAGAATCAGTCCATCTAGACTGGAAAAAGTGAAGAATCATCTCCCTAATAGATTGGGTATCCTCCTGAGTATTCCCCTCATCATCAACTAATCTCCGAATCCTATTGGCAGCACGCCGCTTCAAGGTAGCCTGATGGAAAAATCTGGTATTACGATCGCCATCACAAATCCACTGAGCCCTGGATCGCTGCCACCAATAAACCTCCTGCTGACGAAGAAGAGAGTGATGTTGAGCAAGCTTATCCCGAAGAGAAGAGAGGTCCGAGGCCTGCAAACATCCATCCTGATCTTCCTTAGCCTGAAGAGCGCTAATATCACTTTCAGTCTGTTCAATATGTCTAACCAAATCCCCCAACTCCACTCTACTCCATCTGGATAATCTATGCCTGGTCATCTTCAGACGGCGAGATAAACGATAAACTGCATTTCCCCTGACGGGAGATGCCAGATGTGATGAATAATAGCACGAGCAGCTGAATGGGCAGACCAAAACTGCTCAAATCTGAACTGCTTGCGCTGATGCTGAACAGTATCCGTGGAAATCAAAATAGGGCAGTGATCAGAAGCAATTCGAGGAAGATGAGAGACTGTAACCGCAGGGAACAAATGAAGCCACTGAGCTGAAGCCATTGCTCTATCCAGCCTCTCCCAAACACGAGCTGAACCCTACCGATTATTACACAGGTGAATTGGGGACCAGAGTATCCCAAATCCATCAATCCAGCAGAATCAATGAAAGATCTGAATTCAGTTATGTCAGCAGAGCTAGTAACTCGTCTACCGCCTCGTTTCTCACTAGGCTCCGTAATGCAATTGAAATCCCCAGCAATAACAGACGGAATACCTTGGTCAAGAAGGGATCGAAGTTCAGACCAGAGAATCCTTTTCTCCCTATAGTCCGTACTGGCATAGACAGCCGATAATAACCAAGGCTCAGAAGCTTCTTCAGAGACAATCATGCTTATCTGCTGATTACACTGATGGAAAGCATCAATCGTAACCGCAGTGGAACGCCAAAGAGCCAACATACCTCTAGACAACCCTTCAGCCTCCACGGCATACGAGGACCATGATCGGGCCACCTGCTTACGAAATCGAGCCAGACTCTCACCCGACAGTCTCATTTCCAAAAGGACACATATATCAAACTTATGCAGCTGCAACAATCTTCCAAAAGAGGAACGAAAGGAAGGCTTTCGAGCACCTCTTACATTCCACAGAAGGATCTTCATTTACAGACTGGGAGAAGCTAGGACCCCTCCATGGTCCTCCGACATAATGCTATCAGCAATACCCCCTGCCAACGGAGGGCAAACCTTAGACTGAGGATCTGAACAGCCCCGAGACCCATCCATCTCCTCAGGATAACCAATTGAAGCGGAGCTAGGACCCTGACCTACAGGACTTCCGTCAATCACATTAGCCATAGGCCCAGAACCCTGGATAGACTGCCCCCTAGGTCGATCAGAATCACCAGTCTGGCCGGAAGGGGGTAGGTCAAGACCGACTCGAGAAGAATCAGCGACCCCCCCTTTTTTAATTACTGAGGCCTTTCCTTTACCCTTCCGGAGAGCCGATTTAGGAAACGACCTTGGAGACATTGACACCTCCGATCTGGCCCGCTTCAAGGAACCCGGGAACCGTCCCTACAGTCCATGTGGCCTTCATCTCCTACCTCCAAATCAAGAGAGGAGAATGGATTAGAAATCAACACCACATTGTTCAGAGGAGGCTCACTGGCACAGACATTGTTCACTGTCTTCTACTTCAGAGCCTTTGTTTCAATACGGCACCCCCAGGCTCTGCACCAGTCTTCAAAGAAACAGGGGATATCTTCTTCCCCGGCTGACTCGCTGCAGCTCCAGAGCCTCCAGCGGACACCTTGGATAAAGTTGCCTGCCTGCGAGCCACCTTCACCGGAGATTTCCAGCCGTCATGACTGCCCTTAGACCTTGGGAGAAGCCCGACCACAGCAGAAGGTGAAGGTGAGGCGAAGGCTGCGGACGACGCAGACACATTCGAACGAGAGCTTCCCCTACCCTCAGTCTGAGAACCCGGAGCTCCTCTCCTCTGTCTCACTGCAGAAAGCCATGGACCAAAAACGACATCTGAAACTCAACCTCCTCAGCCGACGGGAGCGAGCAGGGACCTCCTAGATGGATCGAACCGCAGCTCCAGCAAAGCCCTTGAAGGTTCTCGTAAGAGAACTGTTGCCAAAACCTCTGATTGAGGCCTTGCACTCGAGCTCCAGGACGAAGAGGCCGAGATAGATCAATCCTCATGCAAACCCTTGCAAACCCTCCTCCTCTGTTTCTCGCCATGGTAGCAGCATCGGACAGACGTAATCCCCCGCCATAGCCAGAATTGGTTTGAGAAACTCAGCTTTCCAGAACTCCAGGGGGAGGTTCGGCAGCCGGACCCAGATCAACACCGACGGGATTGAGTCCACTGCCGGAGCAAAATCCGGCCTCCAACCCTCGATGCCAATCACCTGACCATTGATTACCCACGGCCTTTGCAACACTAACTCCCGAGCTTCGGGAGATTCGAATCGGAATACATGGCACCGGAATGCCATGCTGGTCGGGACGATGTCTCTAGTAACTCCGGCGCGCCTGAATTCTCTGAGAAAAGCATCCGCCGGAACCCATCGATGGTATGAACGAGCTATGATAGCAGTCTTCATCCACCCAGCAACCTCCTCAGCAAGCTCCGCAGCTGGGAGGGTCACTCCGGGAAGGTAGCCTCCAATCTCGCCACAGTGGCCGGCGACGGAGACGAAGACACCCAAACGAACCCTCCTTCCGCTGCTGTCCTGCCGGAAGCCCGGCCTGCTTCAGCCGCATCCGAAGCCATAGGAAGAACGGAAATGACATAAAGGTGCAGCTTGCCAATGGTGAAGACTCGACGACGACGATCGCTGGAAGATCGGGAACGAAACAAAGAGAGCACGAATCTTAAAGCAATGAAGACGGATAGAACCGGAGCTTAGGCTGCACCTTGTAATGAACCATGCCGTATTAATAAAGTTGACGGTTACTGACGCCACGATATCTCTCACCTTGCATTCAATCAAAGCAGATGGAAGCCAATTTCAAAGCACACTAGCTTGAAAAATTTTAAAATATCAAAAATATGCTCAGTAAACCGTCAACTTTATTAATACGGCATGGTTCATTACGCACTCATAACATCAGCTTTTTCACGCGTTACCCGCCATAAACGTTGCCAGCTTCTGAGCCTACTCGAGCCCTTTAAGGCTGACAGCTTAGAAATTAAAAAAATAAAAATAATAATTTTAGCTTCATGACTCGATTCAATCATGCTGAAAAATATCTATGACTATTATTCTATCTTAGTTAAACAAAATTTTCGTATATCTTGAAAATATTAAAATCTTTGCATTTTAATTTAAAATTACATGAAGATTATTAAAATTTTTAATTTTTTTTTAAAATCCTAAAAAATTCATATTTTCAAGTTAGTTACGTAATTTTTAAAAAAAATTATTTTGATTTTTAATTTAAAAATTATGATAGACTATAATTTAAAATGCCTCTTGGATCCATCCACATAGATAACCATATCAACACGAAATGCGGGGTTGACAGAAACGAGAGTTGTAGGGGTAGAAGATAATTTTAGAAAAAAAAAAATGTTTATCCTCCTACATTAGGCCCTGTTAGTTATAAGGGTTAACCGATCGCTGGCAATTTTAGGATTGCTAGAGGACTAATTGAGAATCAATAGAATCTCAATGAGATGGTGCTAAACTAGCAAGAATGGAAGAACGTTATTTATAGAAAAGATATTACATTTTGCATTTGTTACTCTATTCTGGCATTTGTTACCCGACGCCATGATTGGCATTTATTGTCAATCCGTTGTATTTCCCTTTGACTAACATTTATTGTTATAATATTGTTAATAAAATGGATGTTCATTAGTATTCTAAGGAAAGGTTATTTCAAGTTATAAAGATGGTATCTAGTGTGGCTGATCAGACTCAGTTAGTAATAGGCTAACAGGGAGTTCTCGCAGTCACCTCGACTTCGACCTCGACCTCAGCCTCGATGCCGACTTCGGCCATGACCTCGACCTCAGCCTCGGCCCCGACCTCAGTGCCGACCTCAGCCTCGGCCCCGACCTCAGGGTCCCCATCGGTGAAACCGGTCCCCGAGGACTTTCTTTCAGGAACTCTGACGAGGAGGAGACCCTCCATTACCCTGACATTCGAGGAGCGTGATTTGGCGGCAACAGATTGGTGTGCCAGGTAGGGGACAAGAGATAAGCGAAATACCTGCGAAAGCCAGTAGCAGATCTCTACCTTCCCACCGAGCAAGGATGGTGGTAACACGCGCTTAGAAAATCTCCACCAGTCAAGCTGGGGGGCATGGCCAGGAACCAAAGCAATGGGAGACCAGTCTCCCAGCTCCCCAGGCTAGCCTCTAAGCTCCTCCTTCACCACCACCCCAAAACGACCGAATTGCCGCCCTTGCCTTGCAAGTTCAATCGCTTGTGATGGCGGTTTACCAGCTACAGCAGCAACCTGCGGCCGTACGGCAGCATCCAATGCCACCTTCTCTAGGCGTAAAGGTGGGCCAGCCTAGCCAGCAGTCGACTCACGGGAGATCTCCCCAGTAGGAGGCTCACCGCCGCCATGCCTCATCCGGCATCATCAACGGGAGACCTCCAAGAGTTTTCGGTCCCCCTCCTACCACTCCGATGATTCCTGCAAGCAACGGTGTGGGTGGGAAACCGAGTAGGCGCATCACCATCGGCATCACCCCTCCCCATCTTCAGGATCTTCTCGGGAGGGGTCCTTCAATGGTTGGGTCGCTCGTTGGGCCGAGCGAAGGTTGGAGGAGTACAACCAGTGGCTAGAGAAGCTCAATCGCAAGATCACCAATCAACCTGACATGGACTATGACAGCCGCCCTCTGCTGTCTCGCCACATCATGGAGGAACCAATATTGACCCAGTTTCACCTCCCGTAGCTGGACCCGTACGACGGCACAACGGACCCTCTGGACCATCTGGAGAGCTACAAGGTCCTCATGCAAGTCCAAGGAGCGATCAACTCTCTCCTTTACATTGCCTTCCCGGCCACCCTTCGGAAGGCCGACCGAGCATGGTATTCTTGGTTGCCTCCCTAAAGCATCAATTCCTTCCGGCAGCTGGAGAGGGCCTTCCTTGCACATTTCGAAGCGTGTTGAAAGATCCCGTGGTTGGTTGACATCCTATTCTCTGTCCAGCAGAAGAGCGGTGAGTCGCTGAGGGACTTCATCACTCGGTTCAAGGAAGCTACCCTCGAGGTTTACAACCTAGATGGCTTTGTGGCCACTCTGGCCCTCAGCGAAGACTATGCCCTTCCCGCTTCGCCTACTCTCTCGACAAGAAGCCCTTGAGCTCCTACGCAAAATTGCTGATCCAAGCGCAGAAGTACATCCATGCTGACAAGGCAGACTCCTCGTGGAGAGAGGCTGATAGAGGGTCTAGCAAGAGGCAAGCCCATCCGGAGCCTGACAAGCCTCGTCCTAGGAGGCCTGAGCTACCCCGTCGACCGAACAACCGACCATGGGCCCTCGCCCCGAGAGAGGGGCCCTTCACCCCCTTGCTCACTCTGATATCCCATATCTTAATGGAGATCGAGGGTGAGCTGTTTCTTCAACACCCCATTCCTCTAAAGCCAGGAGCCTCCCACAACAAGAACCTCTACTTCTGCTTCCATCGCGACCATGGCCACGACACCGAGGACTGCCACCAGCTAAAGAAGGCGATCGAGGATCTCATCCAGCGGGGTACCTTGGTAAGTTTATCCAGAGGGGGAATCCAGCAGCGCCGGGCCCCTCGGTGCCCCTGCCTGCCCAGGTCAGCATTGACAATGCTCTGACCGAGAAGACGATGGCCATGATTTCTTGGGGGTGGAAGGCACAACCAAGAGGCCGCAAGAGGCTGAGGGGGTAGATACTGTAATCCCTTTCTCAAAAGGGGACCTAGAGGGGGTGGATAATCCCAATGATGACAGTATCATCGTGTCTATGACGATCGCAAAACACCCTGTAAAAAGAATTTTAGTTGATAGCAGGAGCTCAGTCGATGTTCCTAGTTATGATGCTTTTGTTCAAATGAGTTTGTTTGTTGATTCTCTTCGGCCCATGACCACGCCCCTGATATGCTTTGCCGGGAACTCCGTGAAGATGGAGGGGAAGATTACTCTTCCAGTAATGGTCGGAACATCACCGTTCCAGAGCATGGTCCTCATCAAGTTTTTGGTCGGAACATCCCCGGCATCTTCAAGCCCGCCGAGTCGGCCCAGGCCATCCCTGGCCGGCCCCTCTCGGCCCCGGCGTCTCCAGGCCCACCGAGTCGGCCCAGGCCATCCCTGGCTGGCCCCTCTCGACCCCAGCGTCTCCAAGCCTGCCGAGTCAGCCCAGGCCATCCGTGGCCGGCCCTCTCGGCCCCGGCATCCTCGAGTCCACTGAGTCGGCCCTGGCCCTTCCTGGCCGCCCCACCCTGGCACTTCCTGGCCGGGCAGGTCGGCCCCAGCCGCCCCTGGTCAACCAGGCTCAGCCTCGACTCCCCCATGAGGGTCGAGATGTCCTAGTCCTCTCCAAACCGGCCCTAGCAGTTCAAGAAACCACCTCTCTGACTCACGCCGCTTGACAATGCCATATCCACTTACCCACTGGCTACGTCGTTGATGGGACTAGACCCAACAACTCAGCAGCCCCGCTGATTGATGGGACTTAACCCATCAACCACCGTTTTCCCCTCTCCGATGGGAAAGGACCCACCAACCAGCCCAGATCCACACAACTTCCAAGAACCCACGGCCATTCCTTCCTCACGGAATCCCACGAGATCATGTCAACCCCTATAAAAAGGTGAATCCACTCTCTAAATAGGTATGTGTGATAATCCCCAAAATCACTGTCTTAGCACTCAGGAAGGAATCCCTCCTCTCTGAGATCTCCCTTTCCATACTAAAAAGGGCTCACTCGAGCCTCTCTTCAGCTGTGACCTCAGTTGCTAACTTGGGCATCGGAGGGTCCCACCGGAGAACCCTCTCCGGTCTTGGGACTTTTTTGTAGGCAACCTGGTGAAGCGAAGGTTCGAGCAGCATTCTGTTCCCGACGTTCAGGTTCGGTGATTGGGCGTCATCAGATTGGCGCGCCAGGAAGGGGGAAATAGAGAAAAAGTAGCGAACATTCTCCCTGCGCTACATCTCAGTAGGCGAGACTCTCTCCCCCCTCTTCTCTTCTAGAAACCATGGTGGTGACGCGAGCTCAGGACGCCTCCGTCAGCTGTCCAGTGGGGCTTCCCCCACCAACTAGGCAGCAGGAGGCCAATCCCCCTACTACCAACCCTCTAGTTACCTGCCCGCCGTGGAGGCCGCTGATCAGACAGTGGAGCGGCTGGCGACTCATTCCCAGCAAGTCCAAAATCTCACTGCCATGGTCCATGGGCTCCAGCAACAACAGTCCATGGCCACCCAGCATCAGACAGCTTCCCTCGCCAGTCAGCAGTCGGCGAGGGGAGGCTCTCCTCGGCAGGAGGCCGGTCGGTGAGAGACCGGCCGACGTCCGACTTCCCCTAGGAAGCCCCGATGCAAGCCCCCCAAGCGGCCACGGTCCCCTGACCATGGCCCCAACAAATTTCCTCCTAAGCCGCATCATCATGAGGAACCCAGGCAGAAGTCCCAACTCCCGTCTCCATCTCCTTTGCCTCTTCTTCTTCTTCTTCCTTCGAGCCATCTCGGAGGGCCCCGACGATCAGCCGCTAGGCAGAGGAACTCCTGGAGGAGTACAACAGGCGGCTCGATGAGCTCGCCAAGAAAATTAACCATCAGCCAGAGGAAGAGTTCGACACTCATCCTCCTTATATCCGCCGGATATTGGAGGAGCCAGTCCCCTCGAGGTTCCGCTTCCCCCAGATAGACCCATACGATGGTACGACATATCCTCTCGATCATCTCGAGAGCTACAAAGTGATGATGCAAGTCCAGGGCACTTCAGACACCCTTCTCTGCAAAGCCTTCCCCGCTACTCTGCGGAAGGCCGCCCATGCATGGCACTCACGCCTGCCCCCTCACAGCATCGACTCCTTCCAGGAGCTGGAGAAAGCCTTTCTGGCACACTTCGATGCCTGCCGACGAATCCCAAGGGTAGCCGACAGTCTTTTCTCCATCCGTCAGGAGGGAGAGTCGCTGCGGGACTTTGTATCCTGGTTCAAGGCCACCGCCCTCGAGGTCTACCACCTCGACGACGCGGTGGCGACACTGGCATTGAAGCGGGGACTCCTCCCATCTCGCTTCACTTTCTCTTGGATAAGAAGCCCCCAAGCTCTTATTCCGATCTCCTCCTCCGAGCTCAAAAATACATCCGCGCAGATGAAGCCGACTTCACCCACCAGGAATCTTCAAGAAACTCCAGCCACAAGCCTGCTCGCCCCGAGCCCAGCGGGCCCCCTCGACACCAGTGAGCTAACCCGCCTCATCAATCCGACAACAAGCGTTGGAGCCCCATCCCCGACAAGAGTAAGCTCACGCCCCTTCTCGCCCCTCGATCCCACATCCTGTTGGATATTGAGGGTGAGCCTATCTCCAACGTCCTCCTCCAATGAAGAAAGGTCCTCCCCGCGACAAAAGCCGCTACTGCCAATTCTACCGGGATTACGGCCATGATACCAATAGCTGCTATAGCCTGAAGAGGGCCATCGAGGAGCTCATTCAACGGGGCTACCTCGGTAAATATGTCCAAAAGGCGCCACAGCCGCTGTCGGTCCTCATGGGGCCCCCGCCTGTCCAAGCCCCGGTCGACAATGCCCCCACTGAACGGATGGTCAGAATGGTGTCCTGGGGATAGCTTCTGCACCTAAACGGTTAAGAGGGGAGGAGGCGTCGAATAATGTAATTCCCTAGGGGGACCTGCTATAGTGGAAAAAGTAAACAATGAAGGTGTAGTCGTCTCTATGACGATCGCCAAGCACCCTGTAAAAAGGATATTAGTTGATAGTGGTAGCTCAGTTGACATCCTTACTTATGACGCTTTTGTTCGGATGGGATTATCTTTGGACTCTCTCCAGCCTGTGGCGGCCCCATTAGTCGGTTTACCGGGGACTCCGTAAGGGTCGAAGGTGAAATACCTCTGCCTGTGACAGCTAGTACACCGCCATGCCAAAGCACTGTGATCATGAAATTCCTGGTCGTATGGGTCCCCTTGGCGTACAATGCCATTCTCGGGCATCCAGGTCTGAACCTTTTGGACGCAGTCATCTCCACCCGGCGTCTACTAGTGCAGTTCCCCACTAATGAGGGGGTTGGAGAGATGCGTGGCAAGATCAGCCCGGTCCTACCCTGTTATCACACGGCATCAAGTCCCCTGGAAGCCGAGCCCGCTTTAGAAGCATTCGATCCCAGAGACTCCAGCAGGGAGGTGAGCCAGCTAAGCACCTGCTAACTTTCCCTCTTGGGGATGACCCGACAATGACTGTCTGCATCGGCGGACTCCTACCCCCAGAGGACCGGGAATGCCTCTTAGCCTTTTTGTGGGATAATTCAGACGTTTTCGCCTAATCAGCGTCTGATATGCCCGGCATCCCTCCGAAGTAATCACCCATAAGTTTAACATTGATCCCCGGCACCGTCCGATCCGCCAAAAGAAGAGAAGCTTTGCTCCTGATCGACAAAAGGCTATTGACGAGGAAGTCAACAAGCTGCTCAGTGCCGGCCACATCCGGAGCGCACTACCCTAGTTGGCTGGCCAATGTGGTCATGGTGCGTAAGGCAAATGGGAGCTGGAGGATTTGCATAGACTTCGCCAACCTCAACAAGGCGTGTCCGAAAGATAGCTTCCCCTGCCCAGAATTGATTAGCTGGTGGATTCCACCTCCAAGCACGAACTCCTCAGCTTCATGGATGCCTTCTCAGGATATAATCAGATAAGGATGGACCCCAGTGACGAAGAGCACACCTCCTTTGTGATAGAGAAAGGCATTTATTGCTACAAGGTGATGCCTTTCGGCCTCAAGAACGCGGGAGCAACCTACCAAAGGCGATGAACAGAGTGTTCCAGGATCAGCTAGGCTGGAACATGGAAGTCTATGTAGACGACATGCTGACAATGAGCACCCGTGCCTCCGATCACGTCTCCGACCTAGAGGAGGCCTTCAACAACCTCCGTCGCTTCCAAGTCAAGTTGAACCCCAAGAAGTGTGCTTTCGAGGTCACGGCGGGCAAGTTCCTGGGATTCATGGTGACCCAGCAAGGGATCGAGGCAAACCCAGAGAAGATCAGCGCCATACTCAACATGAGGCCACCATCCAGCAAAAAGGAAGTGCAACGATTGACAGGGAGGATAGCGGCTCTAAGTCGTCTCCTCTCCAAATCGGCTGAGAGATGCCTGCCTTTCTTCAAGGCCCTGCGAAAATGAATAGCTTCGAATGGACGGACGACTGCCAGAAAGCCTTCGACGGGTTGAAGGCATTCCTGTCTTCTCCGCCACTTCTATCCAAGCCAAGAGATGGAGAAAGTCTCTTCCTCTACCTAGCCGCTTCATCAGAAGCCGTTAGCTCAGTCCTAGTGCGTCTCGACACCGATGGAACTCAAAGACCCATCTATTATGTGAGCAAGGTCCTCCATGACGCAGAGGTCAGATATTCCAAGACAGAGAAAGTTATTTTTGCTCTGATAGTCTCCGTCCGACGCCTCCGTCCATACTTCCAAGCCCATCCTATCGTGGTGCTCACGGATAAGCCCCTTCGAGCCATTCTGGCTCGTCCGGACACTTCAGGCCGACTGGCCAAGTGGGCCATCAAGCTGGGAGAGTTCGACCTTTCTTTTCAAGCTTGGCCAGCTCTGAAGTCTCAGGTCTTAGCCGATTTCCTGGTCGAGTGCACTTGCGCGGAGGAAGATCCCAAAGAGGCTCCCATGGAGCAGTGCGAACCTGAGCCAAATGATGATGGAGAAACCTGGTTTCTTCATGTGGATGGCGCATCAAATTGACAAGGAAGCGGCACCGGCCTCATTCTTGCCGGGCGAGGTGGAGAAAGGCGGAATGCGCTCTGTGGTTCCTATTCGAAGCCACCAACAACCAAGCCGAGTATGAGGCCCTGCTGGCCGGGTTAAGGTTAGCCTGAGAGTTGGAAGTAAGGCGTCTCAGAGCCTTTACCGACTCACAACTCATCTCTGGACAAATCAATGGGGAGTACAAAGCGCGCGACCCCGTTATGGCGCAATACTTGGGCAAGGTTCAACTCCTAACTTCCCCACTGCCTTATTTCAGTTTCAGTTACATTTTCCGGAGCAAAAATGCCAAGGCCGACATCCTTTCTCGTCTGGCCACCTCCGCCGACGGCTTGGCGAGAGATGCTTATATTGAATATTTGGAAAGACCCAGCATAGAGGACAGTGAAGAAGTCCTCCCACTCACCCAAGAGCCACATGGATGGACACCTACGTCCGTTATCTCACTGACGGCACTCTCCCTGATGACCGCAACAAAGCCAGGCTACTCAAGTGGAGAGCCTCCAAATTCATCCTCCTTGATGCGCGTCTATACAGAAGGTCATTCTCCTACCCCCTACTCAAGTGTGTAGGACCCACCGACGCTGACTACATTCTCAGAGAGATTCATGAAGGCATATGTGGAAATCACTTAGGGGGCAGATCCTTAGCTCAAAAAGCCCTCCGTCAAGGAAGACGCAGCTAAATTGGTTCAAAAGTATGATGGTTGCCAGCGCCATGCACACATCCAATATCAACCATCTGCCCCAATGAGTCCGCTCTCAGCCCCGTGGCCTTTCGCCCAGTGGGGAATGGACATTCTCGGGCCATTCCCCCCAGCTTCAGGGCAGCTGAGATTTTTGCTAGTTGCCATCGATTACTTCACCAAATGGGTTGAGGTCGAAGCGCTGGCCAAGATCACTGAAAGTAAAGTCAAAGCCTTCTTCTGGAAGTCGATCATATGCCGTTTCGGCCTGCCTCACACCCTTGTCACGGACAATGGCCGCCAATTCAACAATGAAGCATTCAAAGCCTTCTGTGGCGAGCTAGGCATTCATCACAGATTCACTTCTGTCGGCCACCCTCAAACCAATGGAGAAGCTGAAGTCATGAATCGCACCATTCTTAGAGGACTCAGAACCCGGTTAGATGGGTCCAAGGGTCGATGGGTGAAGGAGCTCCCCAGTGTGATCTGGGCCTACCACACAACCCCTAGAGCCCCGATGGGCGAGACTCCTTTCAGTCTTGCCTTCAAATCCGAAGCCGTCATCCCCGTCGAGATCGGTCTGCCCAGCCCACATGTGGAGTCCTTCAATAAGGAAAACAACTCTGCACTGATACGGGCTAGCATGGACTTCATAGATGAGGCGCACGATCAGGCGAGGCTGTGCATGGTGACCTTTCGTCAGCGAGCGGCCAAGTACTACAACGCTCGAGTTCGTCCTAAGGTTTTTCGCCGTGGAGACTTGGTCTTGAGAAAAGCTGAGGTTTCAAAGCCTACAGAGGGGGGCAAGCTATCCCCCAATTGGGAAGGCCCTTATCGCGTCACCGAAACACTTCACCGGGGGGAATACAAATTAGAGGAGCTTGATGGGAAACTCATTCCACGTACCTGGAATGCGGACAACCTCCACCAATATTACCAATGATGTATTCCCAGAAGCATGAGTAATAAAGGAGACCCCTTCTAACGCCACAGCCTATTCACCCTTACATCCAAGGACCAAGTCTCTCAAAAGGAACTCATTGGCATCGCGGCTAACGGGACACCACTCGGCCCTGGCACGGCAGTGCCCCCGAGTCGGTTAAGACCCTAACAGCTCCGTACTCGGCTGAGTCGCCCTTCAGGCAACACACAAACCCCTGAAGCGGTTCAAAAGGAGTTCACTGGCATCGCGGCTAATGGGACACCACTCGGCCCCGCACGGTGGTACCTTCGAGTCGATTAAGACCC
The DNA here is from genome assembly GCA_900491605.1 of Calamus simplicifolius. Classification (NCBI taxonomy): domain Eukaryota; kingdom Viridiplantae; phylum Streptophyta; class Magnoliopsida; order Arecales; family Arecaceae; genus Calamus; species Calamus simplicifolius. Next base: position 1,854,658 of record UESW01003974.1, on the reverse strand, counting down.
TAACAGCTCCGTACCCGGCTGAGTTGCCCTTCAGGCGGCACACAAACCCCTGGAGCAGTTCAAAAGGAGCTCACTGGCATCGCGGCTAACGGGACACCACTCGGCCCCGGCACGGTGGTGCCCCCGAGTCGGTTAAGACCCTAACAGCTCCATACCCGGCTGAGTTGCCCTTTAGGCGGCACACAAACCCCTGAAGCGGTTCAAAAGGAGCTCACTGGCATCGTGGCTAATGGGACACCACTCGGCCCGGCACAGCGGTGCCCCCGAGTCGGTTAAGACCCTAACAGTTCGTACCCGGCTGAGTCGCCCTTCAGGCGGCACACAAACCCTGAAGTAGTTCAAAAGGAGCTCACTGGCATCGCGGCTAATGGGACACCACTCGGCCCCGCACGGCGGTGCCCCCGAGTCGGTTAAGATCCTAACAGCTCGTACCCGGCTGAGTCGCCCTTCAGGCGGCACACAAACCCCTGGAAGTTCAAAAGGAGCTTACTGGCATCGCGCTAACGGGACACCACTCGGCCCCGGCATGGTGGTGCCCCCGAGTCGGTTAAGACCCTAACAGCTCTGTACCCGGTTGAGTCGCCCTTCATGCGGCACACAAACCCTGAAGCGGTTCAAAAGGAGCTCACTAGCATCGCGGCTAACGGGACACCACTCGGCCCCGCATGGCGGTGCCCTTGAGTCAGTTAAGATCCTAACAGCTCCGTACCTGACTGAGTCACCCTTCAGGCGGCACACAAACCCCTGAAGCGGTTCAAAAGAAGCTCACTAGCATTGCGGCTAACGGGACACCACTCGGCCCCAGTACGGCATGCCCCCGAGTCGGTTAAGACCCTAACAGCTCCGTACCCGGTTGAGTCGCTCTTCAGGTAGCACACAAACCCCTGAAGTGGTTCAAAAGGAGCTCACTGGCATCGCGGCTAACGGGACACCACTCGGCCCCGGCACAGCGGTGCCCCCGAGTCGTCAAGACCCTAACAGCCCCATACCCAGTTGAGTCATCCTTTAGGCGACTTACATACCACTGAAGCGGTTCAAGGCAACCATCGGCACCTCACCCTCAGCCCCGGCACTGTGGTTTCTCTCCTAACAGCTCGATGTGCGTTCAAGTCGCCCCTCTAACAAAATTCACGCCCATTAAGACAGTTCTAAAGGGCCCTGATTGGCTCCCATGAACCCGAACCAGACGGCACGGTTATGGCCTTTCCTAATCGGCCCCAGCCGGTTCAGGCGTTTTAGCCCTAAGCAAGTCGATATAGACTTCCCCTGGTCAACTTCACTTGCCCTTGGTGCCCTTACAATGACTAAATCGTTCTGACCATTTCTGGTCAGCCTCGATACCTCCAAAATTATTCGACAGCAGGTCATCCACCGATTTTTCCAAGCCTTCAGAAAGATTCATGCACAGGCAAGCCTTCTTTCAAACAGCCTACAAAATCACTGGGCATTTATGTAGCCAGTTTACATCTTGGAGATGTGTTCAAGTGTTGGCCAAGTCCAAAATTGCAGTTCGGTCTTGGTACGGCCGACACGCGCAACGCTAAGGTTCAAAAGAACAGTTTGGAAGATACAATATCCAGCTATAATGTCACCGGCATATCTGATTTGGCACAGTAAGGCATTTCTCTCAAAAGCGAAAGAAGCAAACAGATCGAGACACAAAGAGATTTTGAGTAAAGGACTTTTTCATTAACTATGGAAGGGAGGTACAAAAGTAAGAAGCTTAGACAAAAAGTTTCTTCATTGATAGCTAAAGATGAGTACAAAATTAGGCCCAAGGCCGATTACATGAGATAAAGAAAAAGAAAATACAATTCAAGGCTCACCGGGGCTAGGCTTCCCCTCATCCATCTTCCCAGCCGGCTCCTCGTCGGGACCCCCGGGCCGTATATCTTCGAGTTTGGCAACGTCGACCTCGAGGGCCGCGGCTACTCGGACTTTGCCCATCTCAAAGCCTTGAAGATAAGCATCAAGGCTGGCTTCAAGGACCTCCTGCCTGAACTCCGGCGAAGCCTTGAACTTGGAGATGGCCTGCCCAGCCTCGGCCTCGGCCCGTTGCACCTTGTTTTCGGCCTCCCAAGCCTTGGCCTCAGCTTCTGCGGCATGGGCGCTGGCCTCGTCAGCGCAGGACACCACACTGACCTTCTCCAAAACAGCTTCCACTGCCGCTTTCTCCGTGGCAGCGGCCTTCTCCCTGGCAGCCCGGGCCTCCTCCTCGGCGCTTTGGAGCTGCCTGGTCAGCTCCTCATTTTGTGCCATGGTAGCCTTCAACCTCTCTGAGGCCAACTCCGCTTTGGCCTCGGCTGCAGTGGCCCGGCTCTCCAATTCCTTCAGGTGGCCGGCGAGGCTCTCCTCGCGGGCCGCGGTCTCTTGGCGAAGTTGAGCAAGGCTATCAGCGTGCGCCATGCTCTCCTTCTGGTATTTGTCGACCCGCACCAGGGCCTTTGCCAATGTGCCTAAAGATTGGGCCAGCACCTCGCGTAGCCCAAGGGCGCCATTGGTTATCTGCAGTGGAAGAAACATGTTAGCTACAAGGAGAAAAACATCGAGAAAAGGAAGTTCAAGAGCTACCTGGACGATGGAGACCAAAATCATGTCCATGAGTGTGGAGTGGCTCATCCCCCACATCTCCTCTTCAAAATCAGCGGCCCGAACTCCCGATAAGAGACGGGAGGCCCGGGTGGCATCCGCCATTCTGTCGATGGTAGGGACCAAGCACGTCTGTCCCTCCTGGGACCCTCCCCTGAGGACGGTCCGAGCGCCAAGCCGGTTGGTGGGATGAGCTCCTCGGCTCATCCCTCTGTTTCCCGTCTCCTCTGCCTCGTCTCGGGCCTCCCTGGCGGTCTTCTCCCCCTCACCAGCAGCTGGGGGAGCACTCTCCCTCCCGGCTCAGTAGTAGCTAGGGGGCCAACGGCTATAGTGACCTGCCCCGCCTCGGGCACGTCGGCGGAGGCAGGGGCTTCCTCTTCATCCAAGACCACCACCGGTGTTTCAGCGGCGGCCGGGATCTCCCCCTCTTCAACTTCGGCCCCGGCTGGCCTTTGGACCACTCTCACCACCGGCTTCCTCTTGGCCGGTCCCTCCGCAGGCGTTGGGGCTATAGGGGCTGTGGCCGGCCTGGCCGGCTCCCTTCTCTGGAGCTTCTTCGATGGCCTAGATGACTCTCCGATCGCCGGCCTCTTCTGCCTTGCGATGGCCTCGAACTCGTTGACAGAGAACTTCATGGCTGCACAAGAAAAGATAATCGGCATTAGCGGCGACACACAGTAAACAGAAAAATGGGACAAAGGGATTCAGGCTCACCGGTCGCTGGGGCCAACTCGGCCTCTATCAGGTTCTCCTCGGACAGGAGTTCCTTATAGCCAGGGATCTGACAATTGGATAACTAGGTAAACATATCCTTATCTCTCTCCCTTACGGAGGAGTCATCATTGGAGCTAGTATCGGGCTCCCTCCAAATAGCTCTCACCCCCTCAACATGAGCAAAAAGGAACCTAAACTTCCACCCTCTAATTTTGGATGGGAGGCCTAGGGGAAGGCTCTACCCGGTCTGGCGGTAAAGGCCCATCAGGCCCCCTCGCCTTGACGGTGGAGTTTGTAAAAGGCTCGGAACAGGGACAACTTCGGACGGGCCCCCTCAAAGTGGCAAAGGATAACGAAGGCGCAAATGATCCGAATCAAATTCGGAGTCAACTGTGCCGGCACTAATCTATACCTCTCTAAAAGGTTAAGAAAGAAAGGGTGAAAGGGAAGGCGCAGCCCGCATCGGAAAACTCCTCATATAGAGCAACCCGACCTGGATGGTTAGAAATCACCCTATCTTCGGGCTTCGGTGCGGACAGCCAATGAAATCAGGGACCAGGAACTTAGCCCTAATGGCCTCTACATCCTTAGGGGTCATGGTTGAGGCTACCCCCGACGGACCCGCTGGATCAGAGCTCACCGTCGAGGAAGAGCCGGACGGTTAGAGGATAAGGGTACTGCCCTAATGGGGGAACCGGAGGTAGGCGGAGGTCCTAATGCCCTTGATGGGTCACGGATAACGATGCCGCCCGACGGTTGTGGCACTTGGCTGCTAGCTACTGGAGGCTGGTTTTCACTATTGGATTGTGAAGACTCCTCTACCGGCCTCTTACCCTCCCTAATGGCTCTACGGTCCATAGGTAAAAAAAGGGATGAGACTGACCTGGGAGTTGGAAGGGCTCAGGTCGCAAAAGAAGAATTCGAAGAAGAAGAAGGTGGAGAAAGCAGTGGCAGCGTAAAGGTCTCCACAGGCTCTTAAAAGGCTTTTATAGCCCCCATCTCCAGCCAGCCGCCTGAGATCCTGCCACCTGGCATGCATCCATTGCGCTGCAGGCTGCCAGCCGTAAATCTTGCCTGGGCCCAGACGTGCTGCCCCGTTTCCCCTAAGAGACGTGATCCCTGGCCAATCGTGAGGCATAGAAAATGGGGCAGCAATGATGTCCTTACCTTTTCTCCACTACCTGATGAGCTCTTTCTTCGGAGTGTCCGGCGCCAACGTCAGCCCCACCTAACGCATGATTACAGGAGATCTTCGAAGAGACACCACCTCGAAACCAAGCGCCAGCTCATCAGTCCATTTAAAGTGCATCAAAAGAAGCAATCATACTTTTGAATTTTCGCGCCCCTTTCACCCAAAGGGCAGCAGGCGCATGGTCCTTAGCGCTCAGGAGTGGGGGGGCATCTGATGTGGCTGGTGTAGCCACGTGTAGCCATAGGGGCAATCTCGACAAAACCAAATTTTTGCATCCCAGGCCATCCCTGGCCGGCCTCTCTCGGCCCCGGCATCTCCAAGCCCGCCGAGTCGGCCCCGGCCATCCCTGGCTGGCCCCTCTCGGCCTCGGCGTCTCCAGGCCCGCCGAGTCAGCCCAGGCCATTCCTGGCCGGCCCCTCTCGGCCCTGGCATCTCTGAGCCCGCCGAGTCGGCCCCGGCCATCCCTGGCTGGCCCCTCTCGGCCCTGGCGTCTCCAGGTCTACCGAGTCAGCCCAAGCCATTCCTGGCCGGCTCCTCTCGGCCCCGGCATCTCCGAGCCCGTCGAGTCCGTCCAGGCCATCCTGGCTGGCCCCTCTCGGCCCTGGCGTCTCTGAGCCCACCGAGTCGGCCCCGGCCATCCCTAGCTGGCCCCTCTCAGCCCTGGCATCTCCAGGCCCACCGAGTTGACCCAGGCCATCCCTGGCCGGCCCCTCTCAGCCCTGGCATCTCCAGGCCCGCCGAGTAGGCCCAGGCCATCCCTGGCCGGCCCCTCTCGGCCCCGGCGTCTCCAGGCCCGCCGAGTCAGCCTAGGCCATCGCTGACCGGCCCCTCTCAGCCCGGTACTCCAAGCCCGCCGAGTCGGCCCAGGCCATCCCTGGTCGGCCACTCTCGGCCCTAGTGTCTCCAGGCCCGCCGAGTCAGCCCAGGCCATCCCTGGCCGGCCCCTCTCAGCCCCGGTATCTCCAAGCCCGCCGAGTCGGCCCAGGCCATCCCTGGCCGGCCCCTCTCGGCCCCGGCATCTCTAGGCCCGCTGAGTCGGCCCAGGCCATCCCTGGCTGGCCCCTCTCGGCCCCGGCGTCTCCAAGCCCGCCGAGTCAGCCCAGGCCATCCCTAGCCGGCCCCTCTCGGCCCCGACGTCTCCAGGCTCGCCGAGTTGGCCCAGGCCATCCCTGGCCGGCCCCTCTCGGCCCCGGCATCTCCGAGCCCGTCGAGTCGGCCCCGGCCACCCCTGGCTAGCCCTTCTCGGCCCCGGCATCTCCGAGCCTGCCGAGTCGGCCCCGGCCATCCCTGGCCGGCCCCTCTCGGCCCCGGCATCCCCGAGTCCGCCGAGTTGGCCCTGGCCCTTCCTGGCCGGCCCCGCCCTGGCACTTCCTGGCGGGAAGGTCGGCCCCGGCCGCCTCTGGTCAACCAGGCTCAGCCTCGGCTCCCCCGGGAGGGTCGAGATGTCCCAGTCCTCTCCAAATCGGCCCCAGCAGTTCAAGAAACCACCCCTCTGACTCGTGCCGCCTGACAACGCCAGATCCACCTACCCACTGGCCACGTTGTTGATGGGACTAGACCCAAAACTCAGCAGCCTCGCTGATTGATGGGACTTAACCCACCAACCGCCGTTTTCTTCCTCTCCGATGGGACAAGACCCACCAACCAGCCCAGATCCACACAACTTCCAAGAACCCACGGACATTCCTTCCTCACGGAATCCCACGTGATCATGTCAACCCCTATAAAAAGGTGAATCCACTCTCTAAACAGGTATGTGCGATAATCTCCAAAATCGCTGTCTTAGCACTCAGGAAGGAATCCCTCCTCTCTGAGATCTCCCTTTCCATACTAAAAAGGGCTCACTCAAGCCCCTCTTCAGTTGTGACCTCAGTTGCTAACTTGGGCGTCGGAGGGTCCCACCGGAGAACCCTCTCCGGTCTTGGGACTTCTTTGCAGGCAACCTGGTGAAGCAAAGGTTCGAGAAGCATTCCGTTCCGACGTTCAGGATCGGTGATTGGGCATCATCATTTATCATTCCTCTTCAACCTTGAGGTGTATCATACACACTAATTTAACTGTGAGTGAGGTTTAGTTGCCATAAGGTTTACAAGGTATCTAATGATGAAGTGTGAACACATGCTAGGTAACATACCGAAAGGAAAGGTAAACAAGTGGACATGGTTGAATGCAAAATATCTTTTCAGATGATGCTCAATACCATAAGTAGGATTGCAAGTACTAGTAAATCACATAATATGATTGTCCTTCCCCCTCTCTCAATCTCTCTTTCTCTCTCCCTTCTATATCTGAGATGCCTCTCAGATGGAGACGGAGACGGAGATGAAGACTGAGGAAATACCCAGAGCAGTAAAAATAGATCGAAGGAGATCAATAAAACCAGAACAGGGAAAGGGAGAGCTTACCCTGATTTGTTTTTGCTTCTATGCGGTAGAGTTTAAAGGCGGCAGGGAGGGTTTCGACATTCGGAGGTTCATGGCAGAGAGGAGCTCGCGGGGGTCTCAGATTTGCGGAGGGGAGATCGTGGGGTTTCAGGAAGAAGAGAAGAAAATCGCAGGAGGGTTTCAGGGAAAAGAGGAAAAATGGGGAAAATTATCTTTACCGGGTGTGATCTTATTACGATGATTAATTTTCATCGTAATAATTCAACTTATTACGGTGATAATTATTTTTTTCACCATAATAGCACAAAAATAAAAAATATATACTCTCACCCTATTATGGTGACATTCAAATGTCGTCGTTACAAATCAATTTCTTTCGGCGAAACATAATTTTCGTTGTAATAGCGCAAAATTAAAAAAATATACTCTCACCCTATTACGATGACATTTAACTATCACCATTACAAATCAACTTATTACGGTGAAACAATATTTTTTGCCGTAATAGCACAAAAATTAAAAAAATATACTCTCACCCTATTACGGTGACATTTAACTATCACCGTTACAAATCAACTTATTACGGTGAAATACAATTTTCATCGTAATAGCATGAAGAAAAAATAAAAATAAAATCTGCCCTATTACGGTGAAAACTATTTTTTGCCGTAATAGAACAAAAAATAAAAATAAAATAAAATATGCTCCATATTACGGTGAAATTTATTTTTTGTCGTAATAGCGCAAAAAAAAATATATACTCTCATCCTATTACGGTGACATTTAGATGTCGCCGTTACAAATAATAGCACAAAGAAAAAATAAAAATAAAATCTACTCCCTATTACGGCGAAAACAACGTTTCACCATAATAGAACAAAAATAAAAATAAAATCTGCTCCATAATATGAAATTTATTTTTCACCTAATAGTGCAAAAAAAAAAAAAAATAAAATAAATCTGCTCCCTATTAATATCTTGAATTAAAATAATTATTTTTTAAATAAAAACTCTATCTGTAACAGCAAAATTAGATTTTGCCATTATAAATATAGATATTATGGAAAAATATATTTTTTGTCATATTATGTTGAATTAAAATAATTATTTTTTAAAATAAAAACTATATCTATAATGGCAAAATTAGTTTTCGCTGTTATAAGTGGAGATATTACGATGAAATCTTTGTTCGTCGTATTATGTTGAATTAAAATAATTATTTTTAAAATAAAAACTATATCTATAATGGGAAATTATATTTCGCCATTAGAAGTAGAGATATTACGATGAAATATTTTTTAAATATCTTGAATTAAAATAATTAGTTTTTAAATAAAAACTCTATCTATAATGGTAAAATTTGATTTTGCCGTTAGAAGTAGAGATATTACGACAAAATATTTTTCCATCGTAATATCTTAAATCAAAATATTATTTTTTTAAATAAAAACTCTATCTATAACGGCGACATTAGATTTCACCGTTATAAGTAGGAATATTATGACAAAATCTTTTTCGAAGTAATAAATAGTTATTATGATGAATTTAATTTTTATTTCGCCGTAATAAGTGAACCTATAGTAATGATAATAGTCGTCGTTATAAGTTCGCTTCAAATGGTCAACTTTCTTGTAGTGCGTATAGTAGGAGCTGCACCACGCCTGATGATTGACCTGCGACATGTGCTCGAGTGCATGCCAAAGACAAAAAAGATGTTCAAAAACCCTTAGTTGAATTTTATTACATATCCATACCATCTCAAAGGTTTTGCTATTCATTTTTTTTCCTTCAATTCTTTATCCACTCATATAGTATAATATTATATAATATCTCAATACTTATTGCAACAGTATCGTACTAGTGTATAATAATATTAATATAATATTTCATATAAAGTATATATTAAATGTTATTATTATCATATTATTATATTATAGAATACACTATTGTATTACAAGATAATAGGGATTGGAGGGCAAACTCAACTAATTTCATAAAAAAAACAATTTTTTATCCACTTATTCTCAATTAATATCCAACAACATTATTTTGTCCCATATCCATATCCATGGAGGCAAAGAATATTGTCATTTCATATCATATTTTTCAATATATATATATATATATATATATATATATATATATATATATATAATATATAACTTTTTTTATTTGAGAAAACATGTATTCAATTTTTGTTTGAAAATTATTTTCTGCATATGTTATGCATGGTAATGGGTCAAGTATTTTATTTTTTAATGCTATCTGAATCTGTATCAAGTTTTAAAACCTAAAATAAAATTGATTAACTTTTAAAAATATAAATCCAAACAAATAAACGAACCAATTTATTAAATCTATAACTTAATCGTATCCATACTAGTTAAAAAATTAACTAGATGAAAACTAATTTTTTTATCTAAATATAATCTAAAATTAAAATAAATTTTATTTTATAAAAATTAAAATAAACTAAATAAGTTATGTTTATAATTTTTTCAAATAAAAATATATAAAGCTATAAGCATTAAAAATAAATAATTTATAATTTTTTAAAAAATATTTTTGAATATTTTGTTTTTAAATTCAAATTTGATTTAGTTTGAATTAAATTTTAAAATCTTAAAAAGTAAAACGAAATCGTATATGATATTTTATGATTCTATTTTTTTTCCAAGTTTGTTATCTAAAAAAAAATTCTATCTTAAAAATATTAAAAAGATATTTGGGCCACACAAATCAGCCATGGGTAAATATGAATTTGGTTTCAGATTTTAAAAGCCACATCACGTCACACCCTATCATGTGTTGTTGAGATGCCACATTACCTCTCACCACGCATTTGATCAAAGCTAGCAGTAGAAGCTAGTAGTTTGAAAATTTTAAAATATCAAAAGTGCGCTAGGACCACATTAGTATAGCACACTTTATCGCGTACCCCTAACAAACGCATTATCCATCATGAAAAAGTTTTTGATTTATCCATGCACGGGCCATGCCAAAAAATCCGCTCATAAGTTTCGCACCGCAGGCACATGAATTCACATACAAACAAATCATCATGTTTAACATAGATCATTCTGCACCAAAGTAATATACAAAGACTTTTTCTACCCATCTCAAATGTTGCCAATTTCTATGCTCACCTGAGCCCTCAAGGCTGAAGACCTCCACCGTTCCATTAGGCTGCTCATGATACGATGCAATTAAATCTGAGTGCATAAAAATTATTAAATAAAAATTAATTAATTACTAAAATTAATAGCATGTCTAGGAATTAAAAGAATAAAAATAATGATCTTGACCTCAAGTTCAACACCAGGCGAAAAACATATTCACGGCCATTATTTCATCTTGAACAAAGAGTTAAACAAAGATTTTGTATATCTTAAAAATATTAAAATTTTTGCATTTTATTTTAAAGGTACGTGAAGATCATTAAAAATTCTTTATAAATCTTTTAAAATTTTAAAAATTCATGTTTTTAGGTTAGTTACGTGTTTCTTTAAAAAAAATTATTTTGATTTTGAAAATAAGAATTGTGGCGGACTACAATTTAAAAGGCCTCTTGGATTCATAAACAAAGATGACCAGATCAATGCCGGGTGGAGACAAGAGGTGCAAGAGAAGAAGATAATTTTAGAAAAAAAAAAAAATGTTTATGATCATAAATATTAGTAATGTTGATTACTATATTTAATATACATAAATAATATATTAAAGTAATTTTGATTCATATATTTTGATGGGGCCACTTGACCCTATGGGCAATAAAAATAATAATTTTTGGATGGCATCCTTTCCAGATAGCAATTTTCAGATGATTTTCTTAGATGGTCATCTTCGGCCTTACGAACCGCTTAATTCTTAAGCGGCCACACTGCGAGTAACGGACATTTAATTCCATCTACCAACATCAAGGCATTTATTGCCTTATTCTCATTTATGGCTGCCACGTTAGCCCGTTGGCGTCAGTCTGCTAGACATTTATTGCCTTATTCTCTCGTATTTATAGCCTTTATACAAAGGCCACGATCATCAAGGCATTTATTGCCTTATTCTCCCACGTTAGCCCCCTGGCGTCCGCGTGAGCCTCAATAGCATCTGCGCGCGCCTCAACAGCACATGGGCCTCAACAGGCGTCGGCCTCATTTTGCATCCGCCTCTTGCTGCATCCACTTGCTAAGTATTTATTGCCTTATTCTCTTCCATATTTATAGCCTTTATGCCTCAAAGGCCACGATCATCCAAGCATTTATTGCCTTATTCTCATTTATGGCTGTCATGCCCTAGTGTCGGTGTCGGCCTCAACAGCGCTTGGCGTCGACCTCAACAGCGCCTGGCATCAGCATCGGCCTCAACAGCGCTTGGCGTCGACCTCAACAGCGCCTGGCATCAGCATCGGCCTCAACAGCGCTTGGCGTCGGCGTAGACCTCAACAGCGCCTGGCATCAGCGTCGGCCTCAACAACGCCTGGCATCAGCGTCGGCCTCAACAGCGCCTCGGCCTTGCATATCCGCGTCGGCCTCTTACCGACGTGCATCCACTTGCTAGGCATTTATTGCCTTATTCTCGGCCTAGCATCCATTCGCTCTAAGGCATTTATTGCCTTATTCTCTCTCATGTATTAAGGTATTTATGGCTGCCACGTTAGCCCCTTCGGCCTTGGATTTTTTCATTCGGCCATGAACATCTTCGGCCTCGACTTTTTCCCTACGGCCTCGGCCTCAGCCCCTTGGCCATGAACAGTGTCATGTACGTGAACAGTATCATGCACATGAACAGTGCCTTGCACGTGAATAGTGCTATAACTCCATAATTAATGCTCTACGATGGACAGCTGGCTTCAACTCCAAACGCCCCAATGGCTACACTTGGGGCCCACGTGACTAACCTTATCACCCATTGCTGTTCACACAGGACTTCCATGTGGCCCGTCAACCCGTTCTCTTTTGCTAAGATCACGAGCGGTTCCTGCTATACTATGGGCCGTTGTCGATACTTATGGCACACGTTTAGCAGCTATGCGCCTACCTATGGAGCCGATCTTAACAGAAGATATGATTCGGCTATTATGGACGAAAGGTAAGAGGGACCCGAACATGTATATAAAGAGCCCGACCCCCAACGAGGGAGGGGGACTCAATCTCTACTTTTTCATTAAAAAATCCTTGTTCTCCAGATCGCTAACTTGAGCATCGGAGGTCCCCGTCGGAACCACCGGTCTGAGACTTTTCTTGCAGGTTTCCGGTTGAAGGAGGCAGTCCCTATCATTCCTCTGAAGGCCAATGAAGCATTTCTATCGCTTGACGCTCCTCAAAAGTGATTTGGCTGCAACATATTTGATACAATAAATAGATCATATTAAAAATTTAAAATACTCCTAAATCAAGAAGTCTCACATCATATTTGATACAATAAATAGATCATATTAAATTTTTAAAATGCTCCTAAATCAAGAAGTCTCACATCACGATTGCATTCCGTTCTTAATTCATCCAAATAAGAGGCCTAACTAAAACCCCGCTCCATAACCACAATAAAAAAACTTTATTTAATTCAAAAGTATGGATTCAGAAAAAAAAAAATAGATAGAAAAGTCTACCCACTAGGATTTTAAAAAAAATTGCAACTAGAGGAAATTTCATCACAGCATCACAAGTTCCACAACACTAAAACCTTGTAAGATTGAAGAGATGCCCAGATGGGATTCGCCCTACGAGTCAAAATCAATTATAAAAATAAAACTTTGGCGCAAAAATTTACCAATTGGATCAGACAATGGGCCCTGATGTTGCTGATCACACCACGTCAAGGCTGACAGACAAAGTAATTGATGAAGATGAGGACTAAGTGGACAAGACCCAGGCCGACTCCAGAGTTGGTCTCCGGCCCCGACTCCAGAGTTGGCCTCCAAGATTGACTTTAGATCCAAGGTCCAGCTTGATTCCAGAGTTGGCCTCCAGCTTCGACCCCAGAGTCAGCCTCCAAGACCCAGACCGACTCCAGAGTCGGCCTTCGGCCCCGACTCTAGAATCGGCCTCCTGCCTTGGCTCCAGAGTTGGTCTCCAGCATCGGCCCCAGAGTCAGGTCCAGCCCGGTACTCTCGGCCCCCACGTGGCCCTCCTGATACCTGCAACCACCATGTGGCCCTCCTGACACCTGTAACCATCACGTGGCCCACCTACCATTTGCAACTGCATGTGGCCCTCATGGTCATTGCTAGTTGCGGCGCACACCCGACAAGACCAGGCCTATCTGCCAACTATGGCGCTACACCAAGGAGGGAGGAAACAATAGTACGCCCCTGACCAGCTCAGAGGTAGTTGCGACCTATCCCTATTAACCTTGCCGTCAGTCCCCCACTAGACAATGATGTCTCAGATTTAATAACCTTCCAAAAAGTGGTAAGAGGGACCTCCGAACATGTATAGAGCCTTCACTCATAACGAGAGAAGGGATCTAAACTCCAAGTGATTCGACTAAGTCTTTTAGTCCACTATTACTGTTTCTCAAATCACTCACTTGAGCATCGGATGGTCCCCACCGGAGCCCCCGAGGACTTTCTTGCAGGATTTCCATCTGAGGAGGAGACGTTAGTAGATTCCTAGACCTATGCTCACCGTCCTCTCGATCCTCTTCGCTACTCGGCGTTCGAGGAGCGTGATTTGGCGGCAACAGATTGGTGCCAAGTTGGGGAAGAGACGAGGAGAGAGAAAGCTTCGGAACAACTAGCTGCAGACCTCTACTCTCCTTAGAAAACAAAAGGATGATGGTGATGCGTGCTTAAGAGATTTTCACCAGCCATGCTAGGGGGCATCACCAAGGGGCTGGGCAGCAGGAGGCTAACCTTCCTGCTCTGCCTTCGCTCCCACCTCAGGACGATCAAATCGCCGCCCTCACTCTACAAGTCCAATCACTTATGGCAGCAGTCCAGGAGCTATAACAACAGCTGGCGGCTATGCAGTAGCAGTCCGCGGCCGTGCAGCAGCACCCAAGGCCGCCCTCATATGGTGAGGGGGCGGCTCAGCCCAGTCAACAATCCACTCGTGGGAGATCCCTTTAGAGGGAAGCTCATTTCCATCGTGCCTTTCCCAGGCATCATCATCGGGAGGCCTCTAAGAGGCCTTGGTTTTCCTTCCACCATGCTAGTGATTTTCCTAAGCGGCGACACAGGAAGGAGACTAAGCGGGGACATCATCATTGTCGCACCCTCCCCGTCCTCAGAATCTTCTAAGGAGGGGTCCTTTGACGGTCGGATCACTCGCCGGGCCGAGCAATGACTGGACGAGTACAACTAGCAGCTGGAGGAGCTCAGCCACATGATTACTAATCAGCTAGAGTTGGATTATGACAGCCACCCTCCGCTGTTTCACCGTATCATAAAGGAGTCGATCTCGATCCGGTTCTGTCTCCCGCAACTTGACCCCTACGATGACACCATTGACCCCCTAAACCATTTGGAGAGCTACAAGGTCCTCATGTAGGTCCAGAGGTCGACCAACTCCCTCCTTTGCATCGTCTTTCGGGCCACCCTTCGAAAGGTTGCGCATGCCTGTTACTCCCGCCTACCACCGTGCAGCATCAACTCCTTTCGATAGCTGAAGAGGGCCTTTCTGGCACACTTCGATGCATGCCGAAAGATCCCTCAGGTGGCCGATAGCCTATTCGTCATTCAGCAAAAGAGCAGCGAATCATTGAGAGACTTTGTGGCCCAATTCAAGGAGGTCGCGCTCAAAGTCTACAACCTTAAGGATTCCATTGCCACTTTGGCCTTGAAGCGAGGGCTCCACCCTTCTCACTTCGCCTACTCCCTTGACAAGAAGCCCTCTAGTTCCTATGCCGAGTTGCTGAGCCATGCACAGAAATACATCCATGCCGATGAGGCAGACTCTTCCCAAAGGGAGGTTGATAGAGGACCAAGCAGGAAATAGGCCCGTCCGGAGCCCAGTGGGGCTCATCCCAGGAGGCCTGAGCCTCCCCGCCGATTGGAGAACCGATCCTGGGCTCTTCACCCCAAGGAAGAGCACTTTACTCCTCTACTCAACCCTGATATCCTACATTCTAATGGAGATCGAGGGCGAGTCCTACCTCCGACGTCCAGTCCCTATGTGGCCGGGGGCCCTCGCTATAAGAACCTCTACTGTCGCTTCCACTGGGACCATGGCCATGATACAGAGGATTGCTGGCAGCTAAAGAAGGTGATTGAAGAGCTCATCCAGCAGGGCCACTGGAAAAATTCATCCGGAGGGGGAACTCGGCTGCACCATGCCCATCGGCACCTCCTGCCATTGAAGTCGATAATGCCCCAATCAAGAAGACGGTGGCCATAATTTTCTAGAGGGTAGATGACACTTCCAAGAGGCCATGGGAGAATGAGGGGGTAGACTCTGTAATCCCCTTCTCTGAAAGGGACCTAGAGGGGGTAGAGTAAAGGTGGGCACTGGGCCGTGCCTAGCACGGCACGGCCCATGCCCATCGTGCCTTTAAAATTACCGTGCTATGCCTGGCACGGCCCAATAACAAATGGGCCATGCCAAGCACAGCACGGTAAAAAAATTCAGGTCCGGCACGGCTGGTGCCTAGGCACACCGTGTCTAGGCATGCACGGCTGGGCCGTGCCTGTCTCGGCGAATATGGGCCATGCTAGGCCTGGCCCATAACGGCTATATAGCCGTTTAGGGAGGGGTTTAGACCCTTTTACCCGGCTATATAGCCGTTTAGGAAGGGGTTTAGACCCTTTTACCCCTCCCAACAGCCATATAACGACTATATCAAAGGATATTTTTGGAAAAAAAATTTTGAGACTTCTATAAATAGCCCATTTCTCCCTCATTCTTACCACACCAAACTAACTCTTCTCTATTACTACTATTTCTCTCTTGTAGCAAGTGCTCTAGTAGATTAGCAATTTAATTTTTAGTTTGCAATTGTTCTTGCAAGTGGTAAGTGCTCAAGCAAGTAGTCAAGTGCTACAAGGTCACTTCTTGTTGAGAGGCGAGAGCGCAAGAGGAAGCTCACAAATCTTGACTCCACACCTCCACCTCTGATATTTTCTCAATTCCTTTTTATGGGTTAATTTTTATTTTTTTGTATTTATTAATTAAAAATTTTAGATATGACATCTTTTAATGAAAGTAATTTTAACATGCACCCTTTTTCTAATGGTGAGGAAACTAGTTCCAACTCCAAGTTCCCTCTAGAGCCAGTGTCAGTGAATGTCAAACCTCTTCTCGTAAGAGGACTAGTAATGTTTGGAATGATTTTGATAGAATTATGATTGATGGAGTCTATAAAGTAAAATATAAAAAATGTGCAAAACTTTATAGTTGTTCTACTACTGGGGGAACAGGTTATTTAAAAAGACATCAAGATACTCATAGGATGCAGGATTCCCATCACTTGTAGGTAATTTTGCATATAACCACAAAAATCAGAGGTAAGATGGATAGTTCAAGATGAATTACCTTTTAGTTTATCTGAATCTTATAATTTTGAAAGATATGTTCAATTAGGCCTACAACCTGCTTATAGAAGAACTAGTAGCCATACCTTTAGAAGAGTGGCTATGACAAACTTTTTAGCAATGAAACAAAGTTTAACTGAAAGCCTCTTAAATTTAAATGCTAGAATTTCTTTAACTTCTGATATTTGGTCGGCATGTAATTGTTTTATTGCTATTACTGCTCATTATATTGATAATGATTGGCAACTAAATAAACGAATTATTACTTTTCGTACTTTTGATTTTCCACATTTAGGATAATAAATTTCAAATATTATTTATCAAACCGTATGCTCATATAATATTAATAATAAAATAATTTTAATTACTTTTGATAATGCATCTAATAATAATTCTATTGTTGCATTATTAAATGACTCTTTGCATCCCATTTTAGATGGATAATTATTTCATATTAGATGTGCATGCCATATATTAAATCTTTCTGCTCAATTTGGCATGAACATAATTTAAGAGCTTATTTCAAAAATTAGAAATGTAATTTCTTTTATTCATGCTTCAAGATCAAGACTTCAAGAATTTAAACAATTATGTGTAGATCATGGTAAACATTTTAAAAAATTTAAACTTGATGTAATAACTCGTTGGAATAGTACTTATACCATGATACATGATGCATATCCATATAAAAACTTATTAAGTACTTATATTAATGAGCATGGATTAGGATTTACATCGAGTGAAACTGATTGGCATCAAGGTAAAATTTTAGAAGATTTTTTGGTACTTTTTATGATGCTACAAATGTTTTTTCAGATATTTATTATCCAACTTCTTGTTCATTTTTACAAAAAGCATATGTAATTAGTAAAAAATTTAAAGAATATAGATATTATGAAGTTTTAATACCTATTATACGTAATATGAAAACTAAATGGAATGAATATTGGAATAGGATATGTCCATTGTATAACTTAGCTGCTGTTTTTGATCTTAGAGTTAAATTAAATGGTGTAATTTTTTTAATTGATCAATATTGTGAAAACATGAATCAAATCCTGAACTTGCAAAGATGAGGTAACACGACTTCTTAATGATATTTATAATTTATATAATGATAAATTTATGGATCTATAATACCTACTCAAAGCTCTGCTTCTTCTTCTAGATCTCATTCGTCATCTATTTTTTCATTCATTAGAAGACACACACATGCTTCATCTTCTTCATCTTTAAGTAATGAATTAGAATTTTATTTATGAAATGATCTTCATTCCGCATATGATAAAGATCAAATAGAAAGTCTAGATGTATTAGCTTGGTGGAAGAGTGTTAGAAAATCAATATCCTATTATGTCTACCATTGCACGAGATATTTTAGTTATGCCAATGTCCACAGTAGCATCAGAATCCTCTTTCAGTGCAGGTCATGTATTCTGAACGAAAAGAAAAGTAGGATGACTGGCGAGACAGTTGAGATGCTTATCTGCTTCAAAGATTGGTTGGATGTTGAGACGAGGCTTCAAGATAAAGGTGGACATGACTTAACCAGCGAAGATGATGATGACATAAATACTACTGATGACTGATGAGTGAGTCATTTTTATTTTTACAATTATATATTTTATTTTTTAAATTGTTAAAAACTTAAAGTGAGTCATCTTTATTTTTTTCTTTCTATTTTTTTCTCTTTCTTATTGTATTCTGTTGAAGGTCAGGCCTAGCCCCCCTTCCTTCTGTACTATTTTGATTTTAAATTAATAAACTGGTAGGGTTCTATGCCAACCCCCCCACCATTAAGGTGGCTTCATATTAATAAATTTCTTTATTCCTAATAATTTTTTAATTTATCAAAAAAATATTTTTTTATAAACTTTTTTTATCGAGTGGACCGTACCTAGCATGGCCCACCTGGGCCAGCACGGCCCAGGCCCGTCATGGGCCATGCCATGCCGGGCCAATGAAAAAAAATTTTCGAGCTTAGCATAACACGGTTTACTGGGCCATGCCGGCATGGCCCAGTACTGTAGCAGTATCGGGCTGTGCCTAGCACAGCCCATGTGGGCCTGGGCCATGCCATCCCGTGGGCGATATGGCCTAGTGCCTACCTCTAGGGTGGACAATCCTAATGATGACAACATCGTCATGTCCATGATGATCATGAAACACCCTGTAAAAGAATTCTTGTTGATAGTGGAAGCTCAGTCGATATTCTCAATTACGATGCCTTCGTTCGAATGAACCTATCCTCTAACTCCCTACGGCCTGTTACTATGCCTCTGATGGGCTTCATCGGAGATTCCATAAGGGTGGAGGGATAGATCACCCTCTCGGTCATGGCTGGGATGTTGCCGTGCGAGAGCACGGTCTTCATGAATTTTGTAGTCGTTCGAGTCCCCCTGCCCTACAACGCCATTCTTGGGAGACACAGACTGAACCTCTTAGATGCCATCATTTTCACCAAAAGACTGCTCGTGAGATTCCCCACCAATGGAGGAGTCGAGGAGATGCGAGGGAAGCGAAGCCCGATGCCATCCTGTTATCATACGGCTCCTAGTCCCCAGGAGGTGATTGCTCCGCCGGTGCCTGAGTTACTTGATCCCAAAGACTCGGAAAGGAGGGGGGAGCTAGCCGAGCATTTGCTGGCCTTCCCACTGGGATAGGACCAACAAGAACGGTCCAAGTTGGGGCTCTTCTCCCCGAGGAGGCATGAAACCAACTCCTCGCCTTTCTGCGGGCTAACTTGGATGTCTTCGCTTGGTCAGCGTCTAACAAGCCGAGCATACCGACAGAAGTGATAACTTACAAGCTTAACATCGATCCAAGATGTTGGCCGATCCGATAGAAGAAGAGAAGCTTTGTCCCTGAGCGGCAGAGGGCCATCGACGAGGAGGTCCACAAGCTGATAACCGCTAGCCATATCCGGGAGGCCCATTACCCTGTCTGGTTAGCCAACATGGTAATGGTCCGTAAGGCCAACGAGAGCTGGAGAATGTGTGTTGACTTCACCGACCTCAATAAAGCATGCCCCAAGGATAGCTTTTGCTACCCAGGATCGACCAGCTGGTGGATGCCATGTCTGGCTATGAGATGCTTAGCTTCATGGATGCCTTTTCACGATACAACCAAATCAAGATGGACCCAGCGGATGAGGAGGCCACTTCCTTTGTGACCGAGAAGGGTGTCTACTGCTACAAGATAATGCCCTTCAGACTAAAGAATGTAGGGGCCACATATCAGAGGCTGATGAATAAAGTCTTCAAGGATCAAATTGGATGTAACATGAAGGTGTACGAGGATGACATGCTTACCAAAAGTGCCCATGCTGATGACCATGTTGCTGACTTAGCGGAGACCTTCGGCAATCTTTGCCGCCATCAAATAAAGCCGAACCAGCAAAAGTACGCCTGCAGAGTCATAGCAGGCAAGTTCCTAGGCTTTATGGTGACGCAGCGGGGGATCGAGGCTAATCCGAAGAAGATCAGCGCCATCATCGATATGAAGCCATCGGCCAGCAAGAAGAAGGTGCAGTGGCTTACTGGAAGAGTGGCAGCCCTGAGCCACTTCTTGTCCAATTCAGCAGAGGCGCCTGCCTTTCTTCAGGACCCTACGCAAGGTCAACGGTTTCGAGTGGATAGAAGAGTGCCAGAGAGCCTTCGAGGGGCTGAAGGAGTTTCTGTCAACTCCGCCATTACTGTCCAAGCTGTTGGAAGATTATTGAAAAATTATATGCCCTAATCCTTTTGATTTTGATGATTACTAAAAGCCATGAGTATGATAAAAGATGCAATGAGTTTATTTACATGTGCAATGAATTTATTTTGAACAATCAATGAGAATGTTAAAGTTTGACATTAATCATTTTGAAAGTAACTTTAAGCTCAATGTTTAAGCTTTCAAAAAGAAATTTTATAATTCATAGATTAATCAATGAGTTTTTGGAACTTCTTGAATTAATTCTTAATGTCAATTTTATTGAATTCAAGTCAAAACAATGATTTAAAATGAATCTGGAACGATTTTAAAGTCAATCAGAAAACTTTCTGATTTTTGATACGTTCCGGAGCCGACTCATGAGTTTCAGAGTCGACTCCCCTCAGAGAACAGAAATGACTATCTGTCTCGAGTCGACCCACGTAATTTCACGAGTCGACCCCCGATTTTGTCGAGCCGACTCCATGACTGTGCGAGTCGACTCCGCTCAGACACCAGAGGTGTGTTTTTCTGAGCACTTCGCGAGTCGACCCCAACTTTTCATGAGTCGACCCCCGACTTTCAGGAGTCGACACTTTACTTTTGGTGAGTCGACCCCATGAATTTCTGAACATTTCTATTTTTAGTATCACGAGCTTCGAGCCGACTCGGGAAAAGCATGAGTCGACTCCAGCAAATCTGGGCAAGATTTTTACGGATGCCAACTCAGCTCCAACGGTAAGATTTTTTGATTAACGGCTATTTTTCTTTGTCTCTAACGGCTATATTTTGCAGAATCTATAAATAGAGAAGCCGTTTTCAAATCAAAGAAGACAATAGAGAGATATTTATTTCAAAGAAAAAGAAGAGAAAAATCGAAAAAACAGAGCTTCAGTTGAAAAAATCCGTGATTCAAAATAGAGTGAAAGAAAGAGTGTGAAATCAAAGGAAGTTCCTTCTGTGTTCAAGCTCAAATCCAAGGAAGCTTCAGAAGAAAATCCAAGTGCTATTCAAGAGCATCTCAAGAGATTTCCAACACTCAAAGAAAAGAGGAAAAGCTCAAATCAACTCCAACACACATTCCGTGAAGAATCCAAGCTGAGGCCTGGTTCTACACTTCAAAGGAGTTGAAGAAAAGCTCAAAGCCAACCAACTGCAAATCAGGCTTATCTAAACTCTATTCTTACATTTGTTTATCTGCTCATTAAGGAGCTTGTATCTAAAAAACAATATTTCTATTCTTTGTGTCTAGTTCAATCTGGGGGATTGAACTAGAGGAGGTAGTCTTACCTCGGTTCAAGCTTGGTTAAGCTTGGGTTAGGGTTTTTGTGCTGGTGAGCCCTTGAAAACCAGCTGGGTTCGTTGTGCGCCCGGGAAAACAACAAGTTTGAGTTGTGAGCTTGTAAAACAACTCTGCTGTAATCTAGGGTGATTATAGTGTGGACCCAAGTGAATCTTGGGAGTGGACGTAGGTGTTGGATACACCGAACCACTATAAAATCTTTTGTGTTTGCCGTGTTCTATTGTCTCTTTCTCTATCTCTGTTTTATTCACTGCAATTTATATTTACTTTGCATTTGCCTTCATTCATCTCAAGCAATAATTTAAAAGGCTAATTTTTAAAGAACCCAATTCACCCCCCCCCCTCTTGGGTTGTCATCTGGGCCAACAATTGGTATCAGAGCTAGTGCTCATTAGATTTTGATCACACGATCAAGAGCTAAAGTTCCAAATGGCAACACAAGTTGGTTCTTTTGCTGAAGGTCATTCTACGAATAGACCTCCACTTTTTAATGGCTCAAATTATTCTTATTGGAAAGCTAGAATGAGGATATTCATTCAAGCTTCTGATTATGAGCTATGGGGTGTTATAATCAATGGACCTAGTACACCCACACATGTTATAGATGGCACTATTGTTCCTAAGCCCGAAAGGGACTGGAATGATAATGATAGGAAAATGGCACAGCTTAATGCTAAGGCCATGAATGTTTATATTGCTCCTTAGATGCTAATGAATTCAATAGAATCTCCACATGTAATTCCGCAAAGGAGATTTGGGATAGATTAGAGGTTACCCATGAGGGTACCAACCAAGTAAAGAATCTAAAATTAATATTCTTGTTCATAAATATGAATTGTTTAGCATGGAACAATCTGAAACCATTGCATGCATGTACACTAGATTTACAGATATTGTAAATGGTTTGAAAAGTCTTGGTAAGACATATACTAACTCTGAACTTGTTCGAAAAATTCTTAGGTCTTTACCAAGATCATGGGAAGCAAAAATGACTGCAATCCAAGAAGCTAAGGACCTCAACACTTTACCCTTAGAGGAGCTTCTAGGATCCCTTATGACCCATGAGCTGACTATGAGGCAGCATGTTGAGGAGGATTCAAAGAAAAAGAAAGTAATTGCCCTCAAAGCTGCAAAAGAAGAAGAGAGCAGCAGTGATGATGATGATGATGATGAAGAGACTGCTCTCTTAGCAAAGAAATTTAAAATTTATGAGGAGAAAGAAACCCTTCCACAAGAAAAAATTTGGAGCTAAGTGGGAAGGAGAAAAGGATAAGAATAAGGACAAGGACAAAGAAAAAGAGAAAGACCCCTTGACTTGCTATGAATGTAATAAACCGGGGCACTTTAGGAATGAATGTCCTAGATTGAAGAAAGCCTACAAAAAGAAAAAGAAGGCTTATATGGCGACTTGGAGTGACAGCGAGGAATCTTCTTCCGAAGAAGAAGAACAAAAGGAAGTCGCAAACGTATGCTTTATGGCGGACGACAACGATGAGGTAAGTTCCGACAACCCTTGCGATGAATTTGCTTTCGATGAACTTTTTGATGCTTTAATGAACTTGTTGGGGATTTCAAGTTTTGAAAAAGAAATACAAGATTTTGAAAAATGAAAACTTAACTTTCATTAAGAAAAGGAAAATCTTAACAATGAAATTAAGAAACTTAAATCTGAAAATGAAATTTTAATGAATGAAAAGGAATCAATCTCAAATGAAAAATAAACTAAAGAAAGAGGTTGAAAAACATAAAAACATAGTTGATAAGTTTACATTAAGTTCAATAAATTAGACATGTTATTAAATAGTCAAAAAGCAGTTTTTGACAAAGCCGGATTAGGATATAACACTTTAAGAAAACAAAAATCACTTAAAAATATTTTTGTAAGTGCTGGCCAAAGTAATTTACATGCTTTAAATGTAATCAAAAGGACATAAATCTTATGAATGTAAAATTCTGAAACCTAATAAAACTTAAATATTAAAGGAAAGAAAATATGGGTTCCGAAAGGAACAATATTTGTTGGTACTAACCATGAAGGACCCAAGAAAGCTTGGGTACCTAAACATAAAGTTGATTTCATTGCAGGAATGTCTTGTGGCCAAGAGATCAAAGAGAAAGTGGTATCTTGATAGTGGCTGCTCAAGACATATGACGGGTGACAAAGAAGAATTCATCACCCTAGAAGAAAAGAAAGGAGGAGTTGTTACATTTGGCGACAATGGCAAAGGCCAAATCTTGGGGTTTGGTAACATTCAAATAACTCCCTCCACATTATTGAAAATGTACTTTATGTTGATGGTTTAAAGCATAACTTAATTAGTATAAGTCAATTATGTGACAAAGGTTTTAAAGTATCTTTTGAATCTTCTTATGCACTGTAGCTAATCCCATTGATAATAGCATTGTTTTTATTGGAAATAGAAATGGCAATGTATACTGATTGATTTAGACAAATTGTCTACTAATAATCATTGCTTAGTTGCTAATAATGCTAATATGAATGAGATTGGTTGGTTGTGGCATCGAAGATTAGGTCACGCAAGCACACACCTATTTCAAAACTAATTAGAATGGATTTAGTAAAAGGTTTACCTAAATTAGATTTTGAAAATAACAAAATATGTGATGCATGTCAGTTTGGAAAACAAACAGAAGTTCTTTCAAATCTAAAAATATTGTTTCAACTTCTAGGCCATTAGAGCTACTTCACATGGACCTTTTTGGACCAACTAGAACCACAAGTCTAGGAGGAAAGAAATATGGTCTTGTGATAGTAGATGATTACTCTAGATTCACTTGGGTAATGTTTTTAGCTCACAAAGATGAGACTTTCTCGATATTCATGAAATTCTTCAAGAAAGTAACAAATGAGAAAAACACTACCATAGTGTCTCTAAGAAGTGATCATGGAACTGAATTTGAAAATCACTTATTTGAAAGTTTTTGCAATGAAAATGGTATTAATCATAATTTTTCTGCACCTAGGACCCCACAACAAAATGGTGTAGTTGAAAGGAAAAATAGGACTCTAGAAGACATGGCCCGTACCATGCTATGTGAAAGTAAACTCCCGAAATACTTTTGGGCGGAAGCTATTAACACAGCATGTTACATCTTAAATAGAGCCTTAATAAGACCTATTTTAAAGAAAACACCTTATGAATTATGGCATGATAGAAAACCCAATATAAAATATTTTCATGCATTTGGTTGTAAATGTTTTGTTCACAATAATGGTAAAAACAATTTAGGCAAATTTGATGCTAAATCTGATGAAGGAATATTCTTAGGATACTCAACAACTAGTAAAGCATATAGAGTATTTAACAAGAAAACTTTAGTTGTTGAAGAATCCATTCATGTAGTTTTTGATGAATCTTTAGCACTCGTTCTGAAAAATTGATGATGATGAAGATACAAACATAATTGAGAAAGATCTTGAAAAATTAAATATTGATGTATCTTTAGATCAAGAGCAAGACTAAAGATAATGATTCACCTAAGGATGATGATACTAACGCTAATCATAATGATGTAGATCTACCTAGGGATTGGAGATATGCTTATAGTCACCCTAAGGAATTGATTATAGGTGATCCATCTCAAGGAATAAGAACTAGATCATCTATGAGAAATATTAGTAATCATCTTGCATTTGTATCACAAATTGAACCTAAAACTATTGAAGAAGCTGAAAAAGATAATAATTGGATGTTAGCAATGCAAGAAGAATTAAATCAATTCACAAGAAATAATGTATGGACTTAGTTGAAAGACCTAAAAATCATTCTGTTATAGGATCAAAATGGATATTTAGAAATAAACTAGATGAAAATGGCATAGTAATTAGAAACAAAGCTAGATTAGTTGCAAAAGGATATAATCAAGAAGAAGGTATTGATTTTGATGAAACCTTTGCACCAGTAGCTAGATTAGAAGCCATTAGACTATTACTTGCATTTGCATGTCATATGAATTTTAACTTATTTCAAATGGATGTAAAAAGTGCTTTTTAAATGGATTTATAAATGAAGAAGTATATGTAGAACAACCACCAGGTTTTGAAGATCACGAATTTTCAAATCACGTTTTTAAATTGCACAAAGCATTATATGGTTTGAAACAAGCACCTAGAGCTTGGTATGATAGATTAAGTAAATTCTTAA
Organism: Calamus simplicifolius; assembly: GCA_900491605.1. Lineage (NCBI taxonomy): Eukaryota > Viridiplantae > Streptophyta > Magnoliopsida > Arecales > Arecaceae > Calamus > Calamus simplicifolius. The sequence goes on along the minus strand of UESW01003974.1, from coordinate 1,829,151 downwards.
TTGAAAATGATTTTATAAGAGGAAATGTTGATAAAACTTGTTTTTGAAAAGAAAAGGTAAAGATTTATTAGTAGTTCAAATATATGTTGATGATATATTTTTGGTGCTACTAACAATCTTCTATGTCAAGAGTTTGCTAAGTTAATGCAGGGAGAATTTGAAATGAGCATGATGGGAGAACTCAACTTCTTCCTTGGACTCCAAATCAAACAAAGCAAAGAGGGAATCTTCATCAACCAAACAAAATACACAAGAGAAATCCTAAAGAAGTTTGGTATGGAATCAATTAAACCCCTCGGAACACCAATGAGTCCTTCATGCAAGCTGGACAAAGATGAAGAAGGTAAGAAGATTGATCAAATATTATCGAGGTATAATCGGATCCCTACTTTACTTAACTGCAAGTAGACCAGACATAATGTTTGCTGTTTGCTTATGTGCTAGATTTCAGTCTGAACCTAAAGAATCACATTTAATTGCTGTTAAAAGAATACTAAGATATGTAAGTGGAACAAAAAATGTAGGTTTATGGTATTCTAGAGACTCCACATTAAATCTGATTGCATACACTGATTCTGATTATGCTGGATGTAAGTTAGATAGAAAAAGCACAAGTGGTGCATGCCAATTCTTAGGAAGTAACTTAATCTCATGGTTTAGCAAAAAGCAAAATTCAGTTGCATTATCAACTACTGAAGCTGAATATGTAGCAGCTGGAAGTTGCTGTGCTCAAATCCTATGGATTAAGCGACAACTTGAAGACTATGGTATCACACTTGATAAAACACCTATAAGATGTGATAACACAAGTGCAATTAATCTAACAAAAATCCAATTCAACATTCAAGAACCAAACACATAGAAATTAGATATCATTTTATAAGAGAACATGTAGCAAATAATGAAATATGTCTTGATTATGTTAACACTGAAGAACAATTAGCAGATATATTTACAAAACCCTTAAGTGAAGAAAGATTCTGTTATCTTAGAGGAGAGTTAGGGATTTGTGATCCATTAGAATGAATTTGAAACCCCTAAGGAAATTTTATCTAAGATTCTTTCAAATCCTTGATCTTTAAGGAAATCTTATCTAGAATTCATATCTAATTGATCCATTCATATTCAATGATTATTTTATCAATTTTCATGATCAAATTCCGGACACATTTCAGAAATTTCATGTTTTTGCTCTGAAATGGTCTCGGAGCCGACTCGGTGAGTATCGGAGTCGACTCCTGGTTTCTGCTGAAACTCTCGGGTCGACCCCTTCTCGCGCGAGTCGACTCCACTTCGGGATGGTTTTCTGTGACTGTCCGGAGTCGACCCCTTGCTTTGCGCGAGCCGACTCGAAGTGGTCCCAGGTTGATTTATCTAGGGCAGAGTCGACTCGCCGTTCATTTCAAACTTTCCAATCTCTCAAAATACTCTCTCCAAAATATCTCCAGACCTTCCAAATTCCAAAATCCTGATTAATCCTTCCAATCGACCAATGGCACCCAAAACTCGTGGTTCCAATCTTGCTGCGGCCGGTGTGAAGAGGAAGAGAGCCGTGAGGAAGACGGTGAGGCGTCCGGTCGTGAGCCTTCTCCAAGCACGGATTCACTTCATCTCTTCAACCCCCAATGCTTCTCCAGCTACTACTTCAGGTAGATAGATTAGCAGATAGAATCATTACACGGGAGGAAAGTGGATTTTGAACTTTTTGAGGCAGAGGGATTTTTATTGGGAGACAATTGATAGAAATGGGATGGGAGAAGATATGTTCACTGGATTGCCCTACTTATCCCGCTCTTGTTAAAGAGTTTTATAAGAACTTGTCTAGAGGAGATCATGGTCTCATAAGCACTGTAGAGGAAATAGGATCTCTGTGACTGTAGAGCTTCTGTCAAGACTATTGGATCTACCCTTGTCAGGACTGCCACATTTTCTTCTGAAGACCGAAGCCCTGCTCTTCTAGATTACTTAACCGGAGTTGTCGGTTTTGAAGAAGTTTTTGCCAACCAATTATCCTTAGAACTGAGATTGCTTCATAACATTTGTAGTAGGATCTTTTTCCCAAATAGGAAGATTTGATTATGTATCTGAAAGGGACATTTTTGTGATGGATGCTATTGTTACGGGCAAACCATCAACCTTCCCAGTATGATTCTTTGGTACATTGCTGACTGTGGAGGAAAAAGAAAATCTAGCTTGCCCTATGGCATGATCCTCACCAAGATCTTCCAAGCCAAGGGATTGTTATATCTGATAGTGAGCCAATGAGGAACCTGAGGCATACAGACTTTTATAGCTTGGCCACCATTCATCGGATGGGTTTTATTAAGAAAAATGGAAGATGGGAGAGGAAAGGTTTAGTAGAAGATAGAGCCGGATGCTGAGGCACCAGGTCCATCAGTTAGACACTTCACCTGCACCTCCGAGCCCTCCTACTTCTGCACCTGCTCCTACCCCGCTCAGTCATTTGATCAAGCTTCATCCTCTCTGCTGGCTTCTCAGATCTACAATTAAAGCAACTCAAAGGATTTTGATGATCAGTCAGAAAATTAAATCAGAGTTTGAAATAAGTTCATGAATCTAAAGGAACTCTATATTCATTGGATGATCGAATCACTAAGATTGAGTCTACTCTCAGCACTTCTCAAAGTCTTTAAGTGGAGATCTCAAAACATTTTTGAAGAACTTAAAGATATTTGCGGAGATGGCGAAACCTATCTAAGTGCAATGCGGAGCTTCAAGACAAATTTTGACTGCTTGCACCTTTGTAGATGAAAGGCTAAAGATATGTAAAATTCAATCAGATGGAATGAAGAATATATAGATCATTTGACTAGGATTGTTAGAACTCATTTCTAATGTATTAGATTTCAATCCTTGCTATGTATTGAAGTTATTGTTATGTTTACATTTTGATATCAATGTATTAGACATTTTGATGTATTAGACTCTTTGATGAAATGAATGTCAATTTTGTTACTCAATGTATTTCTTTCTATCAACGAATGAATGAATGTTTATGCTTCTCTACCTTTTTGTTGATAACAAAAAAGGGGGAGAGTTTTATAGTTTTATGATTGAATATGCATATGAGAAAATCAAATTAATCAATGAGATAATTAATTGAATGATTAAGTTTCATAGGGGGAGCTACCTCATTCAGGGGGAGCCTAAGCCTATTTATGAAATCAAAATAAATTCACAAATCAATCATGCATAAACTCAATGTTTTTGTCATCATCAAAAAGGGAGATTGTTGGAAGATTATTGAAAAATTATATGCCCCAATCCTTTTGATTTTGATGATTACCAAAAGCCATGAGTATATTAAAAGATGCAATGAGTTTATTTACATGAGCAATGAATTTATTTTGAACAATCAATGAGAATGTTAAAGTATGACTTAATCATTTTGAAAGTAACTTCAAGCTCAATGTTTAAGCTTTCAAAAAGAAATTTTATAATTCATATTAATCAATGAGTTTTTGGAATATTCTTGAATTAATTCTTAATGTCAATTTTATTGAATTCAAGTCAAAACAATGATTTAAAATGAATCTGGAACGATTTTAAAGTCAATCAGAAAACTTTCTGATTTTTGATACGTTCCGGAGCCGACTCTGAGTTTCAGAGTCGACTCCACTCAGAGAACAGAAATGTCTATCTGTCTCGAGTCGACCCACGTAATTTCATGAGTCGACCCCCGATTTGTCGAGCCGACTCCATGACTGTGCGAGTCGACTCCGCTCAGACACCAGAGGTGTGTTTTTCTGAGCACTTCGCGAGTCGACCCCAACTTTTCATGAGTCGACCCCCGACTTTCAGGAGTCGACACTTTACTTTTGGTGAGTCGACCCCTGACTTTCTAAACATTTCTATTTTTGTATCACGAGCTCGAGCCGACTCGAAAAGCATGAGTCGACTCCAGCAAATCTGGGCAAGATTTTTACGGATGCCAACTCAGCTCCAACGGTAAGATTTTTGATTAACGGCTATTTTTCTTTGTCTCTAACGGCTATATTTTGCAGAATCTATAAATAGAGAAGCCGTTTTCAAATCAAAGAGACAATAGAGAGATATTTATTTCAAAGAAAAAGAAGAGAAAAATCGAAAAAAGAGCTTCAGTTGAAAAAATCCGTGATTCAAAATAGAGTGAAAGAAAGAGTGTGAAATCAAAGGAAGTTCCTTCTGTGTTCAAGCTCAAATCCAAGGAAGCTTCAGAAGAAAATCCAAGTGCTATTCAAGAGCATCTCAAGAGATTTCAACACTCAAAGAAAGAGGAAAAGCTCAAATCAACTCCAACACATTCCGTGAAGAATCCAAGCTGAGGCCTGATTCTACACTTCAAAGGAGTTGAAGAAAAGAAGAAAAGCTCAAAGCCAACCAACTGCAAATCAGGCTTTCTAAACTCTATTCTTACATTTGTTTATCTGCTCATTAAGGAGCTTGTATCTAAACAAACATATTTCTATTCTTTGTGTCTAGTTCAATCTGGGGATTGAACTAGTGGAGGTAGTCTTACCTCGGTTCAAGCTTGGTTAAGCTTGTGTTAGGGTTTTTGTGCTGGTGAGCCCTTGAAAACCAGCTGGGTTCGTTGTGCGCCCGGGAAAACAACAAGTTTGAGTTGTGAGCTTGTAAAACAACTCTGCTGTAATCTAGGGTGATTATAGTGTGGACCCAAGTGAATCTTGGGAGTGGACGTAGGTGTTGGATACACCGAACCACTATAAAATCTTTGTGTTTGCCGTGTTCCATTATCTCTTTCTCTATCTCTGTTTTATTCACTGCAATTTATATTTACTTTGCATTTGCTTCATTCATCTCAAGCAATAATTTAAAAGGCTAATTTTTAAAGAACCCAATTCACCCCCCCCCCCCTCTTGGGTTGTCATCTGGGCCAACACAAGCCGAGGGAGGGAGAGGAACTCTTCCTCTACCTTGCAGCATCCCCCAAGGTAGTCAGCTCCATGCTCGTTTGTGTTGATGCTGATTGGACACAGAGGCTTATTTATTATACCAGCAAGGTGCTTCATGATGTGAAGATCAGGTATTTCAAAACTGAAAAGATTATTTTTGCACTGATTGTCTCTGCTCAGCATCTCAGACCTTACTTTCAAGCTCATCTGATCATAGTGCTCACGGACCAGCCGCTTAGAGCGATCTTGTCCCATCCTAACACCTCTGGCCGACTAATGAAGTGGGCCATCAGGTTGGAAAAATTCAATTTGTCATTCCAACCGAGGTCGGCTATGAAGTCCCAGGTCTTAGCAGACTTTCTAGTGAGTGCACTTGGACCGATGAGCAACCAGAGGAGCCCCACTTGGTGCCCCCAAACGTTATGTCCGAGGCGGGGAGGGAGGATTGGATCCTTCACGTTGATGGTGCATCAAATTCCTAGGAAAGTGGAACTAGCCTCATTCTTGCGAGCCCGAAGGGAACAGTGGTGGAGTATGCCCTTTGGTTTCTCTTTTCAGCCACCAACAATCAAGCTGAATATGAAGCCTTGCTGGCAGGAGTGAAGCTCACCAAGGAGCTCAGAGTAAAGCACCTTAGAGCCTTCACCGACTCCTAACTCATCTCCGAGCAAATTATTGGGGAGTATGAGGCCCGGGACCCTGTCATGTCTTGTTACCTGAGCAAGTTTCAATCACAGACCTCATCTTTTACTTACTTTAGTGTTAGTTACATCCCCAAGGATGAGAACGCCAGGGCCGACGCTTTATTCCGACTGGCCACTTCGATCGACAAGGCCCTAGGGAAGACTTCCATGGAGCATTTGGAAGCCCCAAGCATTGATGCGGTGGAGGAGGCCTTGCCGATCAGTCAAGAGTCCACCTGGATGGATGCATACATCCGATACCTCATCGATGGTACTCTTTCCGCTGACCATACGGAGGCCAAGCTGCTTAGATGGTGAGCCCTTAAGTTCCTAGTGCTCAACGGGCAACTATACCGAAGGTCTTTCTCTCACCCTCTTCTTAAGTATGTTGGCCTTGCAGATGCCGACTACATCCTTTGCGAGTTTCATGAAGGCATCTGCGAGAACCACCTTGGAAGCAGAGCGCTAGTGTACAAGGCCTTGCACCAAGGATACTACTGGCTCACCATGAGAGAAGATGCTACTAAGTTGGTTCGAAAGTACAATAGCTGTCAGCGACATGCCAACATCCAGCGACTGCCAACTTTTTAGCTAAGCCCTCTGTTGGCTCCATGGCCCTTTGCTTAGTAGGGGATGGAGATCCTGGAATGGTTTCCCCCTGCCTCTGGTCAATGAAAGTTTCTACTCGTAGCCATCGACCACTTCACCAAGTGGGTAGAGGCAGAGGCACTCGCCAAAATCACCAAGGGCAAGGTGAGGTCCTTCTTCTGGAAATCCATCGTCTGTCGATTCGGACTGCCTCATACCCTCATCATCGACAACACCGACAGTTCGATAATGCCCCCTTCAAGGAGTACTGTGCCGAGTTAGGCATCTGCCAATAGTTCACCTCCGTCGGTCACCCACAAACAAATGGAGCGATCGAGGTCATGAATCATACTATCCTTTAGGGGCTCAGAACGCGCCTGGATGATTTTAAAGGAAGATGGGTAGAGGAGCTCCCGAGCATGCTGTGGGCATACCACATGATGCCATGGACCCTTATCGGAAAGACTCCCTTCAGCCTCATATTCGGATCGAAGCCATCATCCCTATAGAGATCAACATTCCCAGCCCTCGGGTAGAGTCATATAGCGAGGAGGGCAATCTGAATCAGCTACGGGCCAACCTTGGCCTCGTTGAGGAGGCATGCGACTAGGCACGACTCAGAATGGCCGCTTACAGACAAAGAACCATAAAATATTACAATGACTGAGTTTGCCCCAAGGTGTTTCTTCTAGGCGACTTGGTCCTCAAGCAAGCCGAGGTCTCAAAGCCGACATAGGGGGGCAAACTATCGCCAAACAAGGAAGGACCTTACCGAGTTATCGAAGCCCTCCATCGCGGAGCATACCGGATCGAAGGACTTGACGAAAAGCCATTCCCTCGCACCTAAAATTCTAATAACCTCTGTCGGTACTACTAGTAATGTACACAGACATTTGATTATGAATTGGAGCATTTCATTCTTTCATAAGTTTGAATAACTCATCCTCTCAGCTAATAAAGATATGTTCGAGTATCTTATTTTTTCAGACAAAGACCAACTCCGTGTCGGCCCTAAAGCCCGAGGACAGCTTGGCAACAAAGACTGACTCCGGGTCCGCACAAAGACCGACTCTAGCTTGGCACCAAAGATCGGCTCCGCATCGGTACCAAAGCCCGAGGCTAGCTTGGCACCAAAGATCGACTCCGCATCAGCACTAAAGCCCAAGGCCAGCTCGGCAACAAAGATCGACTCTGCATTGTCACTAAAGCCCGAGGCTAGCTTGGTAACAAAGACTGACTCCGCATCGACATTAAAGCCCAAAGCCAGCTCAATAACAAAGACTGACTCTGCATCGACACCAAAGATCGGCTCCGCATCGGCACCAAAGACCGACTCCGCATCGGAACTAAAGCCCGAGGCCAGCTCTGCAACAAAACCGACTCTGGGTTGGCACGAAGATCGACTCTGGGTTGGCACGAAGACCGAATCCATTGGCACTAAAGCTCGAGGCCAGCTTGGCACCAAAGACCGATGCAATGCTGGTACGAAAGCCCGCCGCTGGGACGGCACCTAAGACCAACCATCAAGCGTCAGCACGAAGACTGATGATTGCTTGGCATCGAAGACCTATTTCAGATTGGTATCTATCCTCCCCTCAAAAATGCAGGTCTGTAACACCAGCGACCTTCCACAGGAATGGCCAAGGAGCGAGGCAATCGTATGCAAGGACCGACTCCGGGCTGACACCATAGACCAATGCCCGGGTTGGCGCAAAGGTGGACTTACCACGGAGTTCGCATGCGCCAAGGCCAGCTTCTAGCACCAATGCCTAATCCGGTGCTAAGCCTGACCCCCGAATCAGCCTCAACACTCGCTCCGAAGCCTATCTCGAACTTGGGCCGAGTCATCTCTTCAAGCCCACTCAAATTCATAAGAGAGAACATGCAAATAGAGCTAAGTACCAAAGAACATTCAAGTACTTCGACACTTAAAAAATTTTACTCTTTGTTACTTGTCAAAGTGTTTACAAAATGTCGACTCAGGTCGGACTTCAGTACAAGAGCAAAAAGAAGAAGAACAATGAAAGGGCCTTCAGGCGTTGGCCAATGCGGACCCATCGTCGGTCGAGGCGGGCCCATTGTCGATCGATCTTCGCACCGAAGGTGATTCCTCTGGCTCCTTCATCATCTGGCTCAAGGTCGCCGAGGCCGGGAATGCCGAAGACCCACACCACCTTCTCCTTGCACTCCCGAAAGCCCTGGTGATAGATGTCGACCGAGGCCTCCACCAATTCTTCCAAGAAGGCCTCGAAGACCCGGTAGTCCTCTATGGCCTTGGTCGTCGCCCTCTCGGTCTCCTCCTCTGAGGCTCACACCCCGTCTCCATCTCTGACACCTTTTGGAGGGCCTCGCTCTTAGCCGTGATGACGTCGGCCACTATGGCATCAGCCATGCGAGCGACCTCCTTGGCATCGTTGGCCCGTTGCTTAGCTGCCTTCACCTCCAGGTAGAGGGAGTAGATGCGCATGTCCTGGGCCTCAATCATCGCTAGGACAATCCACCCTCTTCTCGGCAACCCGGGCGCACTCGAGTTTGCCTCCTCCAGCTCCTCTGCCCGCTCGGCCCGAGCCACCTCCAAGGCACCCTCGGCCCTCTCGATCCGGCTCGAGCGGTGACGGTCTATCGTTCAGCTCGGCGGAGGGCCCTATCGGCTCGGAGGGTGACCTCCTGCACGACAGTCAAGGAGTTCACCAGCTACACAAAGAAGGTCTCTATCAGCATGTAATAGAAAGAAGAAATGTATATCTTGAAGAGGAGAAGATACTTACCCACAGCAGAGCGGCGGAGGCATTCTGGAAGAAGGCAGAACACACCTGGTGCTGGAGCTCCTCCTGGAACTCCGATAGGCAGGCTGGGCCAGCAGCTGCTCCGCCATGTGGTCGTGGTTCATCAGCGAGGGCCGAAATGGGATCGCCTTAAGCTAGCTTCCCTCCGTGGGCCTGGCTGATGCCGAGGTAGCAGGCGCCACGCCCGAGGCCAATGGCATTTCCTCTACTGATGGCCCCACCATCGGGGGGCACTCCTCACTCACCCCCTCTCCCTTGGGCGGGCCTCCACCTGACAGGCCCTCATCTGGGGCAGGCCCTGCGCCTGATGCGACCAGCTCTGTGGGTGGGGAGCCGGCTTCGACCCTCGGCTCCTTTAGGGGGGTCTCGGCAGTGAGATCAATAGGTGGCACAACCCCTTGGCCCGGCAGAGACTCGGTGGGGGAGGGGTCAACGACCGAGGGCAAGTCCTCCTCCCCAACCCCTCGGCTTCACTGGCGGCCCTCTTTTTCTTCTTGGCCACTGCCCTCTTCACAATGTCGACCAGCACCCTCATATCTGCAAGTGCCAAAGTCAATAAAAAAAAGAGAGAAGAGAAGAAAGAAAGAAATGCAGAGGGAACCCGTGACCGCTCACCATCACTTGGGAGGACATTGGCATGCCGGAGGTACTCCTCCGACAGGTGCCTTCGGCGGGAGGGGGGCAGCCTCGACGGTCAGCAACTGCCCGTGTGCCTCTCGATCCCTCAGAACTATTGTCAGATTCTTGTTCGGCTCTAGGTGTGGGACCCCCCAATCTCGTCTCACACCCTCCAGGTTCATAAAGAAGAACCGAGTCTTCCATCTTTTGATGGATGAGGGAAGACTCAGCCTGATGACTTGGCCAGGCCTAGGAGTGAACAACCACCAGCCAGAACGACCCTGGCGGCAGAGGGTGTAGAAGGTGCAGAACAAAGACACTCGGGCCTCTATGCCCTGGAGGCCACAAAGCACCATAAATGCATAGACGTCCAAAGGGAGTTTGAAACCGCGCCAGGTCGTATCTATGGAGGAGGTCAATTATAAAAGGATGATGGGAAGGCCAGAGACCAGCCCTGAAGAATTCCTCATACAAGGCAACCCTTCGGGAAGAGGTCACGCTGTCATCGATCCAGAGGCGATCAGTCGGACATCCTTAGGTATCCTATAGACTCCCCTAAAGGTCCTTAGGTCGGAGGGGGTGATGGTGGAGACAACCTTTTGGGCTTTCCCCACTAGTCCTAGGTGGCCGGGCAGAGGACGACGGCGCAGCAGCGGCCGCCGAGCGATCCCTGACAGGGATCCTCCCGGTAACCCACCGCTGCGACAAAGGGACCAGGTCCTCTGAGGAAGGAGAAGAGGACCATTGAGGTGTTGGGGATGGAGAGACCCACAACTGTGAAGAGGAAATGCGGCCTTCGAAGGAGGGGAAGAGGAAGAGGACCATTGAGGTGTTGGGGATGGAGAGACTCACAATGTGAAGAGGAAACGTGATCCTCGGAAGGAGGGGAAGAGAACCATGAGGGCGATGAAGCCATGGAAGGAAAGCAGAGAGAGGTTAGCAGGACTGACCTAAATGAAGGAAGAAAGACAGCAAGGCAGGGAGGAGGAAGGCTTGGGTAAGGCTCAGATTGGGAGGAAAGAAGGAATTCTCGAAGATGCGAGGAGCCGGTTCAAGGAAGCCCTCCTTTTATGCATCCTTTTCGAATCATTCCATCCGATTCAGCTTATGCCACGTGCACACCTGTCACTGGGGAAAACACTTCAGCAATCACCCGGCACGTTGGGAGCAGGATCCACGGCCAATGATCGGACGTCGGTTATGCCGGCCTCATGATGGAAATTATCTTTTCATGGAGATCAAGGGGCTTCCCTAATTTCGAGGAGGATCTCTCGAAATCTGATGGTAAGTGTTGACAAGATGATAATGTTGCGGTACCCCACATCTCCCATATTAAATAGGCATCAAACCCTCAAGGGCACGTGCCTCTCTCCACAATTAGAGGCATGCGGGGATCAGCCACCAAGTGATTACATGCCCCTCTCGATGGGCAGGATACGTAACCGCACTGCCTCAGGGGCAAGGGGGCATCTGATGTAACTGATTACGCCACGTCAAGGCTGATGGACAAGGTAACTGATGAAGATGAGGACTAAGTGAACAAGACCCAAGCCGACTCCAGAGTTGGTCTTTGGCCCCGACTCCTGAGTCGGCCTCCAGCCCCAACTCCAGAGTTGTCCTCCAGCCTCGACTCCAGAGTCGGCCTTCAGCCCCAACCGCAGAGTCAACCTCCAAGACCTAGACAGACTTCAGAGTCGGCCTTCGGCCCCGACTCCAGAATTGGCCTCTAGCCCCGGCTCCATAGTCGGTTTCCAGCATGGCCCCAAAGTCGGGTCCAGTCCGGTACTCTTGTGTTGACCCAATTATTGATTTTGATGATTAATAAAAGACATGAGTATATTCATTATGTTTCTAATAGATTTAACAAGTGTTTCAGGGATTAAAAATGTTTGATCAATCAAAAAGAATAAAGAAACATGTTTTGAATCAATGTTTTGAACACCCAACTTGGAGCCGACACCTGAAAAGTTGAGCCGACTCCAACCTGTCAGGAATGAATTTTTTAAATCAGAACACTCAACGGTAATATTTCTTTTCACCTAACCTCTAACGGCTATTTTCTTTGTGTGTAGAAAAATCCAAACATCTCAACGGCTATTTTTCCCACCTAAAATGGATTAAGAGATCTATAAAAGGGGAACCGTTCGTTTGAAAAAGTAGATAGGAAGGAGAAAAATAGAAAAAGGAAAAAAAATCCAAAAATCTTGAGAGAGAAATCAAAAGGAAAGACCAAGCTTAATCAACCAATCCAAGAAAGTCCAAAGAGAAATCCAAGGCATTCAAGTTCAAAATCGAAGGATTTTCCAAGTGAAGAAAAAGAAAGAAAAGCCCTGATTTTTCCAACTTCTCAACTGCAATCTTTGTGAAGAATCTGAGCTGAGGCCTGATTCAACATTTCAAAGGAGAAGAGGAAAAGAAGAAAAGCTCAAATCAAATCACTTCAAACAGGCTTTTCTAACCTTGTTTATTTAATTTATTTGCTCATTTGAGGAGCTGTTTGTATTGTAAAATCTATTTTTCATTTTGTTTGCTAGTTCAATCAAGGGATTGAATTAGTGGAGGTTGTATACCTCGGGTCAAGCTAGATAGCTTGTTGTTGGGTTTTGTGCTGGTGAGCCCGAAAACCAGCTGGGTTCGTTGTGATCCCGGGGAAACAACAAGTTTTGAGTTGTGAGCTTGTAAAACAACTCGGCTGTAATCAAGTAGATTATAGTGTGGACCCAAGTGATACTTGGGAGTGGACGTAGGTGTTGGATACACCGAACCACTATAAAATCCTTGTGTTTGCCATGTTTTGACTCTCTTCTCTATCTCTTTATTTGTGCTTAATATTTATCCTACTTAATCTCATTTATTCCAAAGCACATAGTTTTTTAAAGGTTAAATTTTTAAGAACCCAATTCACCCCCCCTCTTGGGTTGCCATCTGGGCCAACAATTGGTATCAGAGCAAGTGCTCATTTTTATTTGATCACACGATCAAGAGCTAAAGATCCAAATGGCAGCTCAAGCTGGATCTTCATTTGCTGAAGGTCATTCTACTAATAGACCTCCTTTGTTTAATGGTTCTAATTATTCTTATTGGAAAGCTAGAATGAAAATTTTTATTCAAGCTTTGATTATGAACTTTGGAGTGTAATCACTAATGGACCAAGCACACCCACACACTTGGTAGATGGTTCAATATTTCCTAAACCCGAAAGGGATTGGAATGAGAATGATAGGAAAATGGCTCAGCTCAATGCTAAAGCCATGAATGTTTTATATTGTTCTTTAGATGCTAATGAATTTAATAGAATTTCTACATGTATTTCAAAAAGAAATTTGGGATAGATTAGAAGTTACCCATGAGGGTACTAATCAAGTTAAAGAATCTAAAATCAATATTCTAGTGCATAAGTATGAATTGTTTAGCATGGAACAAACTGAAACTATACATGCATGTACACTAGATTTACTGATATTGTAAATGGTTTGAAAAGTCTTGGCAAGACCTATACTAACTCTGAACTTGTTCGTAAAATTCTTAGGTCACTTCCAAGGACATGGGAAGCAAGGTGACTGCAATCCAAGAAGCCAAGGACCTCAACACCTTACCTTTGGAGGAGCTACTTGGATCATTGATGACCCATGAACTGACCATGAAGCAACATCAGGAGGAGGAAGTCAAAAGAAGAAAACAATTGCCCTTAAGCTGCAGAAAGGAGAAAGCTGCAGTGAGGAAGATGATGATGATGAGACAGCTCTCCTTGCTAGAAATTTAAAAATTCATGCAAAGAAGGAGACCCTTCCACAAGAAAAGATATGGAACAAAAATGGAAGGAGAAAAGAAAAAGAGAAGGAAAAGGACAAAGAAAAAGAGCCCCCTCATATGTTATGAATGTAAGAAACCGGGGCACTTTAGATATGATTGTCCTCAACTGAAAAAGTCACAAGAAGAAGAAAAAGGCATATGTTGCAACATGGAGTGAAGTGATGAATCCTCTTCCAAGGAGGAACAAAAGGAAGTTGCAAACATTTGCTTTATGGCAAACGACGACAATGAGGTAAGTTCTGAAACACCTTGTGATGATTTTACTTTTGAAGAATTATATGATGCATTTAATGAATTAGTTAGTGATTTTAAAGTTTTAAAAAGAAAACAAATCTTTAAAAATGATAATTTAAATCTTTCCAAAGAAAGGATAAACTAACTCATGAAGTTAAAAACTAAAATCTGAAAAAAAAATTTGCTAAAAGAAAAGAGTCAATTTCTAATGAAAATGTAATTTAAAGAGAAGTTGATAAATATAGAAATATAGTTGATAAATTTACATATAGTTCTGAAAAACTTAATTTATTGAGTAATCAAAGAGCTGTATTTGATAAGGCTGGATTAGGTTATAGACCTAATAAAAACAAAAATATGTTAAAAATTTCTTTAGAAAAGAACAGGATAAGAATGATTTTTCATGTTATTGCTAACAAGAAAGGACATAAAGCCTATGAATGCAATTTTAGAAAATTAACAAAATTTAAGTATTAAAGGAAAGAAAATATGGGTTCCAAAGGAACAATCTTTTTGCTACTAACCATGAAGGACCCAAGAAGGCTTGGGTACCTAAATATAAAGTTTGATTATTTGCAGGAGTGTCTTGCGGCCAAAAGATCAAAACGAAAGTGGTATCTTGATAGCGGCTGCTCAAGGCACATGACGGGTGACAAGGATCAATTCATCACCCTTGAAGATAAAAGAGGAGGAGTTGTTACATTTGGTGACAATGGCAAAGGCCAAATCATGGGATTTGGTAAAATTCAAATAACTCCCTCCACTTTTATTGAAAATGTTTTATATGTAATGGTTTAAAGCATAATTTAATTAGTATTAGCCAATTATGTGATAAAGGTTTCAAAGTATCATTTGAAGCTTCTATCTGCACTGTTTCTAATCCCATTGATAATAGCATTGTATTTGTTGGAAATAGAAATGGCAATGTATACTTAATTGATTTAGACAATTTGTCTACTAGTAATCATTGCTTAGTTGCTAATAATGCTAATAAAATGAGATTGGATGGTTATGGCATCGTAGATTAGGTCATGCAAGCACACACCTAATTTCAAAATTAATTAGAATGGATTTAGTTAAAGGCTTCCAAACTAGATTTTGAAAATAACAAATTTGTGATGCATGTCAATTTGGAAAACAAACTAGAAACTCTTTCAAAACTAAAAAATTGTTTCCACTTCTAGGCCACTTGAACTACTTCACATGGATCTTTTTGGACCTACTAGAACCACTAGTCTAGGAGGAAAGAAATATGGTCTTGTGATAGTAGATGATTATTCTAGATACACTTGGGTATTGTTTTGGCTCATAAGGATGAGACTTTCTCAATATTTCTGAAATTCTTCAAGAAAGTCACAAATGAGAAAAAACACCATAGTGTCTCTTAGAAGTGATCATGGCACAGAATTTGAAAATCATTTATTTAAAAATTTTTGCATGAAAATGGCATTCATCATAATTTTTCTGCACCTAGAACACCACAACAAAATGGAGTTGTAGAAAGAAAAAATAGAACTTAGAAGACATGGCCCGTACCATGCTATGTGAAAGCAACTACCAAAGTACTTCTGGGCGGAAGCTATAAACACGGCATGTTACATTCTTAATAGAGCTTTAATTAGGCCAATCCTTAAGAAAACTCCTTATGAACTATGGAATAATAGAAAACCAAACATAGTTATTTTCATGCATTTGGTTGTAAATGTTTCATTCATAATAATGGTAAAGATAATCTAGGAAAATTTGATGCAAAATCTGATGAAGGCATATTCTTAGGATATTCAACATCTAGTAAAGCCTATAGAGTATTTAACAAGAAAACTTAATTGTAGAAGAATCTATTCATGTAGTTTTTGATGAATCTTTAGCATCAAGTTCAGAAAATTGATGATGAGGAAGATACAAATATACTAGAAAGAGATATTGAAAAATTAAATATAGATGTATCTTCAGATCATGAACAAGAAGCTAAAGATGATGATTCTCCTAGGTTGATGTTGTTGATGCAATCATAATGATGTAGATCTTCCTAGAGATTGGAGATATGCCTATGGTCATCCAAAGGAATTAATTATAGGTGATCCATCTCAAGGAGTAAGAACTAGATCATCAATGAGAAACATCAATAATCATCTTGCATTTGTATCTCAAATTGAACCTAAAACTATTGAAGAAGCTGAAAAAGATAATAATTGGATGTTAGCTATGCAAGAAGAATTAAATCAATTTACTAGAAATAATGTATGGTCCTTAGTTGATAGACCTAAAGATCATTCAGTTATAGGATCAAATGGGTATTTAGAAATAAATTAGATGAAAATGGCATAGTAATTAGAAACAAAGCTAGATTAGTTGCAAAAGGATATAATCAAGAAGAAGGAATTGATTTTGATGAAACTTTTGCACCTGTAGCTAGATTAGAAGCAATTAGATTACTACTTGCATTTGCATGTCATATGCATAAATTTATTTCAAATGGATGTTAAAAGTGCATTTTTAAATGGATTTATAAATGAGGAAGTTTTTGGAACAACCACCTGGTTTTGAAGATCATGAATTTCCAAATCATGTTTTTAAATTGCACAAAGCACTATATGGTTTAAAACAAGCACCTAGAGCTTGGTATGATAGATTAAGCAAATTTCTGATTGAAAATGATTTTACTAGAGGAAATGTAGATAAAACCTTATTTTTGAAAAGAAAAGACAAAGATTTATTAGTAGTACAAATATATGTTGATGATATTGTATTCGGTGCTACTAACAATCTTTGTGTCAAGAATTTGCTAAGTTAATGCAGGGTGAATTCGAAATGAGCATGATGGGAGAACTCAACTTCTTCCTAGGACTTCAAATCAAGCAAAGCAAAGAGGGGATTTTCATCAACCAAGCAAAGTACACAAAGGAACTTCTCAAGAAGTTTGGAATGGAGTCAATCAAACCCCTTGGAACACCTATGAGTCCTTCATGCAAATTAGACAAAGATGAAGATGGTAAGAAAGTAGATCAAAAACTATAGAGGTATGATCGGATCTCTACTTTACTTAACAGCAAGTAGACCAGATATCATGTTTGCTGTTTGTCTATGTGCTAGATTTCAATCTGAACCTAAAGAATCTCACTTAATTGCTGTAAAAGAATCTTAAGATATCTAAGTGGAACTAAAAATGTAGGATTATGGTATTCTAGAGACTCAACACTTAAACTTGATTGCATATTCTGACTCTGACTATGCTGGATGTAAACTAGATAGAAAAAGTACAAGTGGTGCATGTCAATTCTTAGGAAGTAACTTAATCTCTTGGTTTAGCAAAAAGCAAAATTCGGTTGCATTATCTACTGCTGAAGCAGAATATGTTGCAGCTGGAAGTTGCTGTGCTCAAATCCTTTGGATTAAGCGACAACTTGAAGATTATGGCATAACACTTGATAAAACTCCTATTAGATGTGATAATACAAGTGCAATAATTTAACTAAAAATCCAATTCAACATTCAAGAACTAAACACATTGAAATTAGATATCATTTATAAGAGAACATGTAGCTAATAATGAAATTTGTCTTGATTATGTTAATACTGAAGAACAATTAGCTGACATATTTACAAAACCTTTGAGTGAAGAGAGATTTTGTTATCTTAGAGGTGAATTAGGGATTTGTGACCCTTTGGAATGATTTTGAAACCCTAAGGAATGATTATCTAGATTTCTTTCATAATTTTAAGGACAATTATCTAGTCATTTGAGCAATTTGATTCTCCATATTCCAAAGATTTTTTAAAAATTTATTGATTTTATTTTGACAAGTTTCGGTGTTTGAAACTCATTATTTTTTCTGAAACTGTCAGTGGAGTCGACACCTCAATCGACACCTCTTCTGTGTCGCTCTCGGTCCTTGACCTTGGAGCCGACACCCGTTAAGTGGAGCCGACTCCAGTTCGAGCGCTAACTGTGTTAGCGACTTGGAGTCGACACCCGACTTTGCGGGAGTCGACACCTGGTGGTCCCAAATTGACTTATTAGGGCAGAGTCGACACCTTCTTCATTTTTATCTTCTCCAAACCCTCTCCAAACTCTCTCCAAACTTCCCAAAAAATTCTCCTCAAATCAACCATTCCCTAAGATTCCTATGGCACCTAAGCGTAGGGGATCGGTCTTGGATGCTCCGTGCTACAAGGAAGCGTACGGCTAGGCGTCCCGTCCGTGAGCCTACTCCAAGCGATGATTCTTCTTCAACTCCTCAGATAATCCTGGCCCCTCCTCTCCACAGGTAGATACCCTTAGCTGGGAGTTATAACCATGGGTAGGAAAGTTGATTTTGATTTCTTTGAAGCCGAGGTTTTCATTGGTAGACAATTAAAGAACTCGGTTGGGATAAAGTTTGTTCTTTGGATGTTCCTACTTATCCAGCCTTGTTAAGAATTTTATTTCAATTTATCTAGGGAGATGGTGGAATTGTTAGTTCAGTAAGAGGAAAGAGAATTCATCTTACTTTTCAAATTTTAGGAAATCTTTAAGCATTCCTGTCACTGGATTTGTTGCAAACATTCACAGTGAGAGATCAGCTGCTTTATCAAGGATGTTAGGAAGAGAAGTAACTGAATTTGAAGAATTAGGGCAAATCAATTGCCCTTGAGCTTAGATTGTTCATAACATTTGCAGTAGGATTTATTTCCCAAGACTGGCCGTTTTGAGTATGTCTCAGAGCGAGACATTGTAGTTATGGATAGTGTTTGACGGGTCAGCCAATAAATCTTGCTGGGATGATGATATGGTATATGGCTGAGGCTGGGGGCAAGAGGAGATCTTCATTGCCTTATGGGATGATTCTAACTATGGTTTTAGAAGTCAAGGAGTTGTTATTTCTAAGAATGAGCCATCAAAAACCTAAGGCACACTGATTACTACAGCTTGGCTACTGTGCACGGATGGGATTTGTGAAAGTGGATGGTAAATGGAGAAAAGGTCATCTGGATGAGACTGAGATAGTGCCTGCCCTTCTGAGGCAGGACCATCTGTGAGGCATCTCACCAGAGCCCAGCAGATGTACCTCCAGCTCCACCTATTCCTGCTTTGATCAGTCATCTATTGGTTTTTCAGATATTCAGTTAGAGCAACTTAAAGTTTTTTGCTACTCACAAAAGAGATGAAATCTGAGTAGATAGCCAATTTATGAATTTAGAGAACCCTTTATTCTTTGGATGAAAGAATTGGCAAAATTGAGTCTACACTTGGAGCCTCCGCTGAATCTTTAAAGAATGATCTCAAGAACATTTTTGAAGAACTTAAAGATATTGTGGAGATTCAGAGACTTATTCCAAATGCAATGCTGAGCTTCAGGATAAAATTATGACTGCATGTACATTTGTTGATGAAAGACTAAATTTTGTAAAACTCAAAGTGAAGGAATGGAAAAAATAGTAGAAGAATTGCAAAGACTCTTAGAACTAATTTTGATTATATTGTAATGAAGTTCTTTGATGATGTTTAGTTTGAGATTTACTTTTCATTATTTTGATGTAATGAAGTTTAGTTTGATTTGATGTAATGAAGTTTCTTTTTGAAATATGATGTAATGTTTTTATGATGTAATGAACTATTTGATACTTAATGAATGTCATTTGATCTTTGAAGCATCTATCAATTTTGTCATTTCACTTAAAACTTCTTAACCTTTTTGTTGATTACAAAAAAGGGGGAAGTTATTGATAGTCATATGCATTGAAAGTTATAAAAGGGAAGAGTATTAATTGCATATTTGTATATGCATTGGAAAATTAAGCTTAATTAATTGCATTGAAAGGATGAATAGATGTTAAAATTGATATAAAATTGGTATCAAACATTAAAAGTTTACTGTTAAAAGGAAGAATAATTTAAATTGAGTATCATAGGGGGAGCTACCTCATTCAGGGGGAGCTTACCTGTGAGAATAAATATTTGAGTGAAAATCTTATTGTTAACTCATGCATATACTCAATGTTTTTATAATCAAAAAAGGGGAGATTGTTGACCCAATTATTGATTTTGATGATTAATAAAAATGAGTATATTCATTTGTTTCTAATAGATTTAACAAGTGTTTCAGGGATTAAAAATGTTTGATCAATCAAAAAAATAAAGAAACATGTTTTGAATCAATTTTAAAAGAAATTTTCAAAGTTCAGAGCTTGGAGTCGACACCCAAATAGTCAGGAGCCGACCCCAAGGCATATCAGAAAGTTTCTGGGATTTTGGCATGGTCTGGAGTCGACACCAGGGTTTCGGAGCCGACTCCAACATGAGATACAGAGAAGTGCATTCTTTTCAGTTTCTGGAGCCGACCCTAGAATTCGGGCCGACACCTAGATTTCGGAGCCGACACCTGAGTTCTGGAGCCGACTCTAACCTGAGAACAGAGAGCATGTTTTATGGACTTTTTGGAGCCGACACTTACAGTTTTCGGAGCCGACTCCCGAAAGCGACGAGCCGACACTTACCTTTTCGGAGCCGACTCCTCAACAACTTTTTCTTTCTATTTTTGAACACCCGACTTGGAGCCGACACCTGAAAAGTTGGAGCCGACTCCAACCTGTCAGGAATGGATTTTTTATCTGTCAGAACGTACTCAACGGTAAGATTTCTTTTCACCTAACCTCTAACGGCTATTTTCTTTGTGTGTAGAAGAATCAAACATCTCCAACGGCTATATTTTCCCACCTAAAACCTGGATTAAGAAATCTATAAAAAGGGAAAACCGTCGTTTGAAAAAGAGATAGGAAAAAGAAAAATAGAAAAAAAATAAAAATCCAAAAATCTTGAGAGAGAAATCAAAAGGAAAGACTCAAGCTTAATCAACCAATCCAAAAGTCCAAAGAGAAATCCAAGGCATTCAAGTTCAAAATCGGAGGATTTTCAAGTGAAGAAAAAGAAAGCAAAAGCCCTGTTTTTCCCAACTTCTCAACTGCAATCTTTGTGAAGAATCTGAGCTGAGGCCTGATTCAACATTTCAAAGGAGAAGAGGAAAAGAAGAAAAGCTCAAATCAAATTCGCTTCAAACAGGCTTTTCTACCCTTGTTTATTTAATTCATATTTGCTCATTTGAGGAGCTGTTTGTATTGTAAAATCTATTTTTCATTATTGTTTGCTAGTTCAATCAAGGGATTGAATTAGTGGAGGTTGTATACCTCGGGTCAAGCTAGATAGCTTGTTTTGGGTTTGTGCTGGTGAGCCCGAAAAACCAGCTGGGTTCGTTGTGATCCCGGGGAAACAACAAGTTTTGAGTTGTGAGCTTGTAAAACAACTCGGCTGTAATCAAGTAGATTATAGTGTGGACCCAAGTGATACTTGGGAGTGGACGTAGGTGTTGGATACACCGAACCACTATAAAATCCTTGTTTGCCGTGTTTTGACTCTCTCACTCTATCTCTTTATTTGTGCTTAATATTTATCCTGCACTTAATCTCATTTATTCCAAAGCACATAGTTTTTTAAAGATTAAATTTTTAAGAACCCAATTCACCCCCCTCTTGGGTTGCCATCTGGGCCAACATCTTGGCCCCCACGTGGTCCTCCTGACACCTGCAACCACCACGTGGCCCTTCTGACACCTGCAACTACCACGTGGCCCATCTACCACCTGCAATTGCACGTGGCCCCCATGGCCACTGCCAGTTGCGGCACACGCCTGATAAGACCAGGCCTACCTACCAACTGCAGTGCTGCACCAAGGAGGGGGAGGGAATGGCAGTACGCCCTTGACCAGCTCAAGGTAGTTGTGACCTATCCTTATCGACCTTGTCGTCGGTCCCCCGCCAGACAATGATGTCTCGGATTCAAAAACCTTCCAAAAAAGGGTAAGAGAGACCTCTGAACATGTATAAAAGCCTTCACTCATAACGAGAGAAAGGATCTGAACTCCAAGTGATTCGATTAAGTCTTTTAGTCCACTATTACTATTTTCCAAGTCACTCACTTGAGCATTGAAGGGTCCCCACCAGAGCTTCTAAGGACTTTCTTGTAGGATTTTCATCCGAGGAGGAGACATCAGGAGATTCTTAGACCTGTGCTCACCATCCTCCAGATCCTCTCTGCTACCCAGTTTGAGGAGCATGATTTGGCGGCAATAGGCCCCACTCCCAAGTGGAGGACAATGTCGCAGAGGCAAGACAAAAGGGGAGGCACTTCTTCTGATCTTTCCTTTTTATTGCTCTTAGGGGACAACCTGGGGAAGGGGATTTGATTGAAGTGGAAACGGAAGGGAAGATTCGGAGAAGATGAAGGCTGCATTTCATTTTCAGAGCATTTTTTATTTTTATTTTCAATCACTGAAAGCAGTTTTCATCTTCCTAGAGGTGATGTGAACAGCTAAAATGGCCGTAATTTTTTTGAAAATGACGTAATGGTAACTTACCGATGAGGATAGGCATCGTGAAAAAATAAGCGAAGTAATGTTTGAAAGGAATAATTTCATTTTGATGAAAAGAGAATGATTTTGTTTTTATGGAAGAGAAAGAAGTAGGAATAATTTTGTTAAAACAAAATTATCAGATTATAATATCTTTGATAATATGGATAACCACCTCGTTCTAAACTAATCTAGATTGCATTAATCCAGATTACTACTACAAAATAGATTACTATTAAAAATATATACTAAACATAGTTATCTAGTGGGTCCAATTTAAATTACTAATAATCTGAATAGACTAACTACCAAAATTAATGTAAGAGTGTAGTTATTGACAGGTATTAATCCTCTCCCTTTTCAATTACAATTGGCATTCCCAGAGATGAAAGTACTGATAATATATTTACAATATATATTTTTAAAAAATATATATAAATAAATTTTTAGTTAGGTCTTTCGAGTTACTAAGATGACCTCATGTCTTATGGGGCTCCGGTTGATATAAATACCCTTTTCTTTTAAATTTATTATGGGGCTTTTTTACCAAAATTGTTCCACTCCAATGACATTAATCCTCATCTCTGGTATTTACTTCCATCTTTAATAGAACCAATTTACCCCTTATTTTTGTCTTATAAAAAACATACCTTTGACTCACATTGATAGATTTGTTGCTATGTAAAATTAGATTTAAAAAATTTAGATTAAATTATTGAGTAAGATTAACAAATACACATAATGATAGTGCCGATGGTAGAGCCAAAATCTTTAATTAGAAAAGACAACAAACTAAATAACTAGTATATTTTTTATTTTTAAATTATTTTTTAATATTATACTTGAGAAAAATATTTTTTACTTTTAGAAACCGATCTCATAATTTTACAATTATCCTTCAAATTTTTATTTAAGAGAAGGCAATTTTCATGAAATCCATATGTATCAAATTTAAACCATAGAAAATCTTTGAAAATTTTGGAAGGGGTAATTGCTCGCCCTCTTATTTGTGGGACTCCATTCATGATAATGCCTAATAAAAATTTCACAAAACTAAAGTAAAAGGCAGTGTAAAGTTTTTAGAAAAATCCATTTTATATGTATGAGCTAAATAACATTATCCAAATGATGAGAATGTCCAACAGATGCAGCATGAATTTTTTAAAACTGTTCATCTTATAACAATCTGCAGGATGCTTATTAGACTTCTAAGTTTAATATAGTTTTACTAATTTAAGGATAATAATATTTGATAAAAATTAAAGAATAAAATTTTCTCACTTCATTTCTTATAATACACAAAAGGTTAGCTATGTACAAAACTTAACTACTAAAAAAAAGGAAACTAACTAGGTAGATCATATGACTGACTAGGTAGATCCCATGATTAATAAAATATTCTAATTAGGTAATCTCATGATTTATGAAATATTCTAATTAGGTAGATCCATATGATTTATGAAATATTCTAATTAGATTAGCCTAATCTTAGAAAATCAGCATAATCTTATAATATTTTAATTAGATCAGCCTAATCTTAGAAAATCAGCCTAATCCTAGAATATTCTAATTAGATCAGTCTGATCCTAAGAAATTAGCCTAATCCTACGAATACAAGCTCTTAAGAATTGTTACAAAATTTTTCACTCTCTCTCAAGCTGGTGAATAGGTATTTTTCATTCCCAGCTTGGACACTACATTTTGAAACCTTAAACTACTTAGACCTTTGGTAAGCACATCTGCAAGTTGGCTATTTGTGGAAATATAAAGTATACAGATTAATCCGCTCTTCAACTTCTCTTTAATGAAGTGTCTATCCACCTCAATGTGTTTCGTTCAATCATGTTGTACTGGATTGTGTGCTATGCTGATTACTGACTTAATTGTCACAATAGAGTCTCATTGGACCATCCCATTTAATTTTCAAGTATTCTAAAATGATCTTTAACCAAAGTAGCTCGCACACTCCTTGAGCCATTGCTCGAAATTCTACCTCTGCACTTGATCGTGCTACCATACTTTGCTTCTTACTCCATGTCACAAGATTCCTACCAAAAAAATACAATAACCTGAAGTTGATCTTTGTCTACAATTGACCCAGCATAGTCTGCATATGTATATGCCTCAAGTACTAAACTTCATTCCTTTTAAATGGAATACCTTTTTCTAATGTTCCTTTGAGATATTGTAACACCCTGTAAGCTGCTCGCAAATGGATATTCTTCGAACTATGCATAAATTGGTTAATTATACTCACGGTATAAGCTATATCTGGTGTGTGAGACAGATAGATGAGTTTTCTTACCAGGCGTTGGTATATCTCTCTATCTACTGCAGATCTTCTTCTGCTAGTCCAAATCTATGATCAGGATCTATTGGAGTACTTGCTGGTTTGCATGATGTTTTGCCTATTTCCTTGAGAAGATCTATAACATACTTCTGTTGGAAGATAAATATACCCTGCCTCGAGTGAGCCACCTCAATTCCGAGAAAATATTTCAGCCTTCCTAATATCTTAATCTCAAACTCTTTAGCCAAACATTGACTTAAGAACCGTTTCTCCTCATCATTATCTCCGGTTACAATTATATCATCAACATACACCAAGAGCTGTAACTCCTACTAAAGATGAGTGCTTAATGAATAATGTATGGTCCCCTTGACTCTGCTTGTATCCTATGGCTATATCATAACTCTTGCAAATCTTTCAAACCACGCCCATGGAAACTATTTGAGTCCATACAAAGCTTTCTTCAACTTACACACTGTATAAACTGCCAAGTCTTTTCCATAACTTGGTGAAATTTCTATATAAATTTCTTCCTCTAATTCTCCATGTAAAAATGCATTCTTGACATCAAATTGCTACAAATCCCAACCATAATTAACTGCTAAAGACAACAATATTCTAACAGTATTCATCTTTGCAATCAGAACAAAAGTCTCTAGATAATCCACTCCATAGGTTTGTGTATACTCATTGGCCATCAATCTTGCTTTATGTCTCTCTAGTGATCCATCCGCTCTATACTTCACTATATAAACCCATTTATACCCCACAGTTTTTTTTCCTACAAGCAACTTCACTAGCTCCCAAGTTTTATTTTTCTTTAATGCCTCTATTTCCATATTCATAGCATGTTTCCATTTCTCATTGGATAAAGCCTCGAACGCAGTAGTAGGTATAGCAATGGTGTTTAGGTTAATAAGAAAGGTTCTATGAGATGGTGAAAATTCTTGAAAGACATAAAATTTGAGAGAGGATATAAAGGTTATTTGTGCACTCTCTAGTTTTCCTCCTAATTGCAATGAAAAGGTTTAAATCATCATCATTTTCATAAGGCTCAATCTCAGTTTGTAATGTAGGTTCAAAAATTGTTACCTCATTCGTAGAATTTAGATTGGACTCTTAGGACTATACAGATTCAGGGATAGCCATCTCCTTTCTTGAATATACCTTGCCATATCTCTCATCCTCAAAAGCAAAGTTAGATCTTTCTTAAAAAAATTTTGACATAGACATGGGCATAGACATCGAATCGGGTATGGGACATTGACTTGAAGATACAGGAGAAGGACATGAAACTAGTTGAGAACTTGAACTTGAGGAAGGAAATGCGGATGATGATGGTAGCTCAAGAGGGAAAAAGCTCAAACTTGAGGAAAGAAATGAGGATGATGATGGTAGCTTAAGAGAAAAAAAGTCCTTATCTTCCATTATAGATTTCTTCCCCTGAAGATAAGGAACAATATAATAGGACTCTTGTTCATTGAAGGTAACATCTGCTAAAACATAGAATTTTTTTGATGAAAGATGGTAACACTTATACCCCTTTTGAGTCGAAGAATAACCCACAAAGACATATTTCAATGCTCTCATATCAAGTTTTTCCCTATTTTGATTATGAATATGAATAAATGCCACGCATCCAAATATCCTAGGAACAAGGTTATTTGTGATTTTTAAGTCAGGATAAAATGCTGAGAGCATTCCATTGGACTTTTGAAACCCAAGACTTTAGAAGGCAATCGATTTATAAAATGTGTAACTATAAGAACTGCTCCCCCACCCCCCCCCCCCCCCCCAAAAAAAAAAAAAAAAAAAGATTTTGGTATATTCTTTGGAATGTGAAGGCTCGAGTTGACTCAAGAATGTGGCCATTTTTCTTTCTACAACTTCATTTTGTTGCCGGATATTGACATAGGATGATTCATGTACTATTCCTTCCTTCTAAAAGTATAGAGTAAAAACTTGAGTGAAATAGTCCCTAGCATTATCTGACCAAAATCTTTTGATATTGACCCCAAATTAAATTTTAATCATGAAGTGAAAGTTTAAGAGAATGGTACTGACATCAGATTTATTTTTAAGCAAGAAAATCCAAGTAACACGAGTACAACCATCAAGGAATGACACAAATCATCGTGCCCCAAAAACATTAGGAATAGCAGATGGATCCCAAATATCACTGTGAATAAGGTAAAAAGGAATAAAACTTGTTTTATTACTAATTAAAAATGGTACGTGTTTGTGTTTAGCAAGTTCACACACTTCATAATGAAAATTCTTAACATCTAAACCTTTAAAATAAGAAGAAAACAAAATTTTAATGGTCCTAAATGATGAATGTCCAAGTCGGCAATGGTAAAGCCAATCCTTTTCTTTATTGGATGAAAAACTCTCAGAAACAAAGGAATGAAATAACTTGCACTTGGTGATGCCTAATTGGCTTGGTGCTTCAAGGTAGTAAAGGCCATCACATTCTCTATAGCAAGTCCAATCATTCTTCCCGAATCCTCGTCCTGAAATATACAATGACTATGATAAAAAATCACATTGCAACATAAGTCTCAAGTGAATTTTCGAACAGATACAAGTTTAGTAGATAATTTGGAAACATGAAGAACATTTCTTAAGATAAGTGACGGACTTATTCTAATATCTCATACACTTGTTATAGTGGTCAAAGAACCATCAGCTGTAGCTATTTTTCTATTGCTTGGGCATGGGGAATATGTGAAAAAAAAAATGTTTGATGAGTGGGTCATATGATCGGTAGCTCCCGAGTCTAAAACCCAAGAGTTGACAAAGGTTCTATTTGAGACATTTAATCCAATAGAGAAAGAAAACTCATCTGAATAAGCCAAGGCAAGTACCTAAAGGTTTATCAAGATTGCTAATAAGGGATCTCAAACTTTTGACCTCTTCTTGGTTGAGAGAATTGGCTCCTGTGGTGCTACTTCATTCTGTTGAGTCACAGCAACATGGGCTTGGCCATTGTTCATTGTTTATTCTCCTTTTTGATAAGCTTGCTAAGCTTGCTGCTGATTTTTTTGATCACTCCGCTGACGCCATTCTCGACTTGAAGTAGGGGTTTGTTTATTTCAGCAATCTTAGACATCGCAGTCTATGAAAAAATTCCAGCTATGAAGGTTGGCGCAATAGAAAAAGAAAAAGAAATGTCGTCAATAAAGGCTAACAATAAGTTGGCAATGAAGGCCGAGAAAGAGCAGGCAGAAACTTGACAATAAAGGCCAAAAAATTTTAGAGGTGTGAAACCCTAGGGCTTTCATACCATGACAAAAATTGAAGAATAAATTTTCCTCACTTCATTTCTTGTATAATGCACAAAAGATTAACTCTATAAAAAACCTAGCTACTAAAAAAAGAAAACTGACTAGGTAGATCCTATGATTTATGGACTGACTAGGTAGTGATACGGCTGACCATCTCTTCTGGGTGGTGTTATAACCTTTTGCGCGATTTCCAAAAATAATGATGTGACAGGAATCCCAGAGGTGGAATTTTGGCTCCGGCCTCTGGCTCCGGCCTTTGGCTCCGCCTCCAGCGATGGCTCCGGCTTTTGGCTCTGGCCTTCGGCTTTGGCCTCCGCCTTTGGCTCCGGCCTCCAGCGACGGCTCCAGCCTTTGGCTCCGGCCTCCAGCGATGGCTCCGGCCTTTGACTCTGTCCTAACTTGGTGCCTTTCCTGCATACACTATGACCCACCTCAGGTAATAGATCCTGAGATTCAAGATCTGCTACCATATACCTCGCTCACCGAAATCACGGGCAAGTGCTAGCACGCCCAGCAGTTACCGCCACAAGCGGCCCCCATCCACAACGGTTTAACCACTTGCCGTTCGAAGGAGCTTATCCCAACGAGGAAGATTCGACGGTTAAAAAGAGGATGAAAAGAAAGGAACCTCCGAGACAGGTATAAAGGGACCTCGAGCTCAACAAAAAAAGGGGGGCTCTCTCTCTCTCTCTCTCTCTCTACTACATTACTGAGCGACAAATTTACTTACTTGAGCGTCGGAGGGTCCTCACCGGGAACACCGGCCAAGGACTCCTTGCAGGTTTCCGAAGAAGGATGACGACCTCTCCACCCATTTGGAGGCCCACAATAGATCTCAGCATGCCCGCGCTCATCATCGGTGATTTGTCCGCATCAGATTGGCGCGCCAGGTAGGGGGATCCGCACGCGGGGAAGACGAAAGTTCTCCCTGTGGCAAAAGTTCTCCTGTGACCCCACCGATTCTGTAAGGAAGACGATGGTGACAACACGAGCACAGGAGGCTTCCACCAGCCAAGCTGCGGAGCGCATTCTACGGGCTGAGCAATCGAGGCCAATCACCATGTTCCACCCCCTGCACAATCAGCCAGCCTGACCGGCTCGAGGTTCTAGCTCACCAGGTCCAGGACCTGATGACAATGGTACGGGGACTGCAGGAACACTGCTTTGCCACTGTAGCTCAACCCCTTCGCCTGGTGAAGGGGTGAGGGGGACAATTCAGTCTCATCAAGGCAGGATCCCACCTGAGGTCTCTGTCACTCACCTCTTGAGCCTCATCGCCGAGAGGCCTCAAAGCGATGCGTCCTCCTCCCATCATTCTGGTCGTTCCACCAACGGCCGACGAGAGAGAATCCCGATAGGTGCGCTCCTTACGCTGACGGTCTTCTTTGGCTTCCTCTTCTGACTCATCTAAAGACGGCACCCTCAGGAAGACTACCCGTCGGGCCGAGCAACGGCTCGATGAGTATCATCGACGGTTGGAGGAGCTTAGCACCGGATCGCTGACCCTCACGGGACGGACTATGAGCACCACCCCCGCTTTCCAGGCGCATCATGGAGGAACCGGTCCCGCCCGTTTCCGTCTCCCCCAGCTGGATCCGTACGATGGCACAACGGACCCACTGGACCACCTAGAGAGCTACAAGGTCCTCATGTAGGTCCAGGGAGCGATGGACTCCCTTCTATGTGTCGCCTTTCTGGCCACCCTTCGCAAGGCGGCACGTGCATGGTATTCTCGCTGCCGCCGCGCAGCATCAATTCATTCCACAGCTCGAGCGATCTTTCCTTGCCCACTTTGATGCGTGCCGGAAGATCCACAAGTGGCTGATAGCTTATTCGCTGTCCAGCAAAGGAGTGGCGAGACCCTGAAGGACTTTGTTGCTCGGTTCAAAGAGGCATTATTGGAGGTATACAACCTGGATGATTCTGTAGCCACTTTGGCATTAAAGCGAGGACTCCGTCCCTCTAGGTTTGCCTATTCCCTAGACAAGAAGCCTCCGAGTTCTTATGCCGAGCTTCTGAGCCGGGCGTAGAAATACATCCGTGCTGACGAGGCGGATTCTTCCAAGAGGAAAGCTAACAAGAACCCCAGCAAGAAACCACCGCCTACTGAGCATGCC